>PVIU01004329.1:0-128675 GCA_004026605.1 Ondatra zibethicus | reverse complement strand
ACACACACACACGCACACGCAACCCAAGTACAGCTTAACTCTAGTTTTCCGTACCTTGGAAAGTATCAAATCGCCTAACCATCGCACACAATCAACATAATTCCTATGTATGTCTCTGGTAGAAAAGTCAGGAAAGTGGATTTTCTGGGAAATAAATGGCCTGAAGGAAGAATGGAAATGTAAAAGTTAAAAGAAAAAAAGTGTAGTAGGATCATCCTGCTTTTTCAATCTGGGATTTATACACTGTAATGCTCAGAACCAAACCTAGGGCTTCACACACATCAGGCAGCACTCTACTTACTGAGCTTCATCTGCCAGCTCAATTTTGAAAACTCTACAAAACAGGACTATTAATCTCTCTATGCTTCAAGATAGAATGTACCCATAAAGTATCCATTTTTCATTTTTATTTTCTTTCATTCTCAGCTTTCTGATATAATGTTTAACTCTCCTTTCTAAACTTGGGATTTTAAATTTGGGGCAGGTGAGATGGTAAAAGCACTTGCCACACAAGCCTGACCTGAGTTCAATGTATGGGACCCACATACAAGAAGATGAGAAGTAACTCTATAGTTGTCCTCTGACCTCCATTATTGCTAATATAATTATGAAAAAAAATAAACAAGATATTCTGGAGGTGGTAAATTAAAAGCACACCTAATATTTCTAATCTAGTAAGTGATTCTATGGTATTTATATGCTTTTCTCTTTTTCATTTTTTTTGGGGGGGCCACAATCCACAGCACCACCCTTGTCAGACAGGTGTTCAACCACAGCTATACCCCATCTTTGTGATTCTTTTTTTTCCTTTTTCTTTTTGAAACACAGTTTCTCTGTGTATCCCTGGCTGTGGTCCTGGAACCCAGAGATCTGCCTGCCTCTGCCTCCCGAGTACTAGGATTAAAGGCGGGCAGGAGTCACTTCTGCCAGGCTGTGACCCACTTTTTATATTAATCATAGACTTGTGATGGCAACATGTAAAAAGGCAGATTAAATTCATCATCTCAAACTCTTCCACTTCAAGTCTCCTGTTAAGATGATAAAATGCTATTCACAACTGGACAAGAACAGTGTATACATGTGCCCATGAAAAGTGCATATAGAGGCCAAAGGGGGACCTTGCACATCTTCCTGCATAATTCTCCACCTGATTTCTGAATCAGTGATTTCACTGAACTTGAAGCTAATGGGTTCCTAGGCTTCGAAGCTCCAAGCTCTCCATTCCCCAGCCTTGGGAATACAGGAGGTCAGAGCCAAGCAGGCTTATAGGGGTGCTGGAGATTTGAACTCAGGCCTTTCTGCTTTTACAGCAAATGCTCTTCCCCATCCCACCAAGCCAACTTAAGATGATTAACTGTTCTAATCAAATGCATATTATATTAACAGTTAAAGCCTTTCAGAAAGACCACAGGAAGTGTGAAATATAATTTATTATTTATTCCACAGATCTAACAATCATTTCAAAACATATTTTTTTTAAGACAGGGTTTCTCTGAATAGCTTTGGCTCAATTCATAAATTTAACATTGCACCTGACATTGAATGGCAGAAAGCTAAAGTTGTACTAATAATTCTTAAAAGCCAATGAGGTAAGTAACTGCACTCCAGTGCTTACTAGAGCTCACAAAATTAACAACCTAGTCATGATCAGACTTGAAAACTCTTGGCTAAAATAAAAATACCAAGTTAGCATATTTAAACATGATGCTTACAGTGAAAGAGTAACACATGTACACATACATGTTTATAGTGAAAGACCACTGACAACCCAGTAAGTACTAAAAAGGTAGTTAGACCAAGATCTAAAGCACTTCAAAAGAGAAACAATTGAAACATCTCAAAAAATATGGAATCTCCACCCCATGGTATGATAAAATAAGACTCCACAATTTGAATTTTCTCTATTTAATGAAAGAAGCATCATTTATATACAGGAAAATCAGTATGTATATATGTATGTAGCCAGCTAGCTAGCTAGCTAGCTACCAGCTGGGTCTCACTATGTATATAGCCCTAACTGGCCTGAAATTTGCTCTGTAGGCCAGGCTGGCTTCCAATATTCCAACTGACAGAAATGCCCCTGCCTCTGCTTCCTCTGTGCTGAAACTAAAGGTGTTTTCAGCCATGCCCAGCAGGAAAGTATTATCATGAACTATAGCTAGAAAACCAATTGAAAATCATAGTCTACTATAATGAATTAGAATTTACTATTATGTCTTTCTCCTTCTCTAGTCCATAATAGGTTCAGGTGATTTAAAACTTTAGTACTTCCAACTTACTGAGTCAAGAACATGCATACATAAATCAAAGAAAGTGAAATGTGCCACCAAATTAGACAAAAACAATTCATTCAAATAAGACTGAAAAAAAATCTAAATAAGAGATTCCTTTTGAAAGAGGTGAATTTGATGGCAGGCAATGACACCTGGGGATTTTAAGACGTTAAAGACGGGCTTCTAAGGCAGCAATGGGGATTAATTCTCAATACGAGGGAAAGGGAGACACATCTACACAACAGCAAAGCATCGGAACTGTCACCTGTTAGTTTTATTTGGGTTATAATCGTAAGATTCCTTAATTGCATTCATCATTCTCTTTGAGTTGATTCTCCAAAGTTTGAGGGAGTGATCCATACCACAGGACATTATTTTTTCACCCAAAAGATCATAATCCTAGAAATAAAACAGAACAATGCAAATAAGTAAGTTGCAGTCTCAAAGGCTATTTGTTCAGCCTTCACCTGGTGTACAACACAGTGAACACTGCATTTCAGACCACAGCCCTAACTGCAGTCCGGGCTTCATCTGGTGCACGACCCAGTGAACACTGCATTTCAGACCACAGCACTAACTGCAGCCCGGGCTTCACCTCTGCACATTGCAAGCCACACTAGGATCTCCCACTTAAGTCTTAATTACTTTGTCATCGCCGCCAGAGTGCAGAATGAAGGCAAAAAAATAAGTTAGATGAATTTATGCTCATCAATTCAACTCTATATAAATATTTTCCTCGATTTTAAGGGAAAATCAAATGCGGACACAATCAGTCTGACACAAGGAGCTGAAGCCGCACTGCTTTAATTAGGGAACTAAAGTGGCATTTGCTTATAAACTACACAGTCCAACAGTTAAAATTACACTTTTTTTGTGTACTACAAATTCCATTTACTGAATCCCAGCACAGAGACGTGAAAGTGGATGTGAAGTCCCACTCCTAGCAGAGGACCGCTCTGAGAGTCAGTTCTTCAGTGGCGAGGCACTGGGTGTATTTACCACACTCCAGGGCACGCCCCATGCCCATTAGTAATCAGCTCACACAATCTGGACTGGGTGGGGAGAAGGAGAGGGAGAGAATGCTCTAGGAGTTGTTATTTCATAATACCTTCTTGTTCATATTGACCCCTCTCCCCCAACAAGGTGGCGGCACACGCCTTTAGTCCCAGCCCTTGAGAGGCAGAAGCAGATGGATCTCTTGAGTTCGAGGCCAGTCTGGTCTACAGATTTGAGTTCCAGGTTAACAAGGGTTATGGAAAAACCCTGTCTCCAAAGAGAGAGAAAAGAAAGAAAGAAAGAAAGAAAGAAAGAAAGAAAGAAAGAAAGAAAGAAAGAAAGAAAGAAAGAAAGAAAGAAATTAAGAGTAAGGAATTCTATCCAAGGGCTGGAAAGATGGCTCAGCAGTTAAGAGGACACACTGCTCTCCCTAGAGGTCTGGAGTTCAATTCCCAGCAACCACATGGTGGCTCATAACCATCTGTAATGAAATCTGGTGCCCTTTTCTGGCATATAGGCATACTAGCAGACAGAACACTGTATACATAATAAATAAATGAATCTTTTTTTAAAAAAGAATTCTATCCAAGAAACTATTTCTATACCAATTTAAATATTATATAGTGACTCAAACTTGAAAACTATTTTACCATAACATGATGTTTACTGATTTCACAAATCTACGTGCCACTAATTCTCGATAACTGTCAACAAGGGACCCTATGGCTCTGTTAGAATTCCTTTTTAAAAAGAATCCTGATTCTTAAAGGCTCATTATCTTTATGTTTACTGGTGTTTTGCTAATATGTCTGCGCTCTGCATGTGTGCAGTGCCTGTGGAGGACAGAAGAGGATCCCAGATCCCCTGGAACCAGAGTTACAGATGGTCCAGCCCCTCTAAGTCAGACTTCTTTAATGATACAACTTCTAGAAAAATCCAAGGTTGACAAGGCATTAGGTAGTCACGAATCTCAGAGGTAGATAAGCCTTTGTGTGTTCTGCCTGCGTGTCTGCCTGCAGGCCAGAAGAGGGCACCAGATCTCATTACAGATGGTTGTGAGTCACCATGTGGTTGTTGGGAATTGAACTCATGACTTCTGGAAGAGCAGCAAGTGTTCTTAAACCCTTAGCCATCGCTCCAGTACAACTGATTCATCATTAAGTAGTTAAATTTGGAAAGAAAATTTCCAGAGAAACAAAGTTTAAAAAAAAAAAATCAATTAAGTTACCATGCAAAATCTATAATGTTAAAAACTTGAATACTTAATAAAGCTGACAGATTACAATATATCAGTATAAAGACAGTACAGGTTTGTCTTTAGGCAATCAGAGCAGTAAGATGTGTCTGCTGCAAAAGGAACCTGTTACCAAGCCTAAAGACCAGAGTTTGGTCCCTGGAACCACATGATAGAAACAGAGAAGAGACTCCAGCACCCTGTCTTCTCATCTCTACGTGGGGAAGCATTATGTGTGGCTTTGTATATTGTACTAGCTGGTCTCATGTCAGGTTGACACGCAACTAGTTATCTGAAAGCTAGGAACCTTAACTGAGAAAATGCCTCCATAAAAGTCAGGCTGTACGGCACTTTCTTAATTAGTTATTGATGGGGTGGCGGTGAGGCAGCCCATTTTGGGTGGTTCTACCCCTGCACTGGTGGTCCTGGCTGAGCAAGCAAGGGGAAACAAGTCAGTAAGCAGCACCCCTCCATGGCTTCTTCATCAGCTTCTGCCTTCAGGATCCCGCCCTGCTTGAGTCCTGTCCTGACTTCCTTCAGTGAAGAACAGCAATATGGAAATGTAAGCCAAATGAATCCTTTCCTCTCCAACTTCCTTTTTGGTCATAGTGTTTTCAGTGCAGCAAAACAAACTCTAACTAAGACACACCTACTCAATACACACACACACACACACACACACACACGCACGTGTGCGCACACACACACAAAATAAACATTTTAAAAAAAAGCTAGGTGTGGGAGACACAGCCTTTACTCTCATCACTCAGGAAGCAGAGGCAGGCTATCAGGGCTATCAGGAGTCAGATGGCAATCTGGTCTACACAGAAAGTTCTAGGTCAGATGATGGTATTATAGTGAAACCTTGCTTGCAAAATACAAAGCAACATTTCTTTAAAAAAAAAAACAATACAAAGCAAAACAAAAAAAAAAAAAACCCACAAGACGTCCTAAAAGTGAATCACTTATTTCAGCTTCACACACACAAAAAAACCTCTTAGGAATAGTTAAACTTTTGTTCTTTAATAACAGGGACAACAAGAAAAAATTAACGTGGTGATTTTAGATTAAATGAAAAAAGTTGGGTCTGGTGGAGCATGTCTGTAATACCACACCCAGGAGGCTGAGACAGAAGGCTGGAGATTTCAACACCAGTCTGACTTACACGGTAAAACCCTATCTCCAAAACCAACAACAAACTGACAAAAAGGTCCACAATGATGATGGTACTGTATAAAACTCGAGTCATTTTTATAAAACTGGAAGACAGTGGCTCAGCCTGCTCTATCCTCTCATGGGCAGTGTCAAAGTCTTTATGTCAAACCGCTGAAATGACCGCCTGGCAGGCTGCATGAAGCAGGTATAGCCATGCGTCTGCGGAGGAAAAGGTTCAGTGGAAGGTATTCACACCACATAGCCCAGCTTCAACTTACAGCACTCAGAACTTCGTCTCTGTGTCCTTCCACACCTCCGAATATTGCCACAAGTGTGTCCGTTTGGATATTCCATAATCGTAAAGCATGATCTAGTATAACACAGAAAGTTAAGATAAAGTTTATCACACTGCAAACTTTTAATATGGCCTTAATATGTAAAAGTTATGAAAATTTAGATTATGCATAATAAAGACGATTATCTATGACACATACCAACTTAAAATATACCACACGTAGAATGAACTAGAGATATGGTGATGTTAAGTAAATTAAGACTGCCTCAAAAACAAACAAACAAATTAAATGAAAATTACAGCAGACACTGAGGATGTGCTCAGGGCATACCTAGTGTGCCGAGAGGCAAAATTCCTTCTCCCCTTAACCTATAATCTCAGCACTTAGAGGGGCTGTGAAGCAAGAGGACTGCCTTGAGCTCAAAGCCAACCTGGGCTGGCTGGTTGGCATCCATCCACTCACCCACCCACCTACCCATCATCCCATCCACCCACCCATCCATCTATCATCCCACCCACCCACCAATCTATCATCCACCCATCATCCATTCACCCACCCATCTATCTATCCATCTATCTATCTATCTATCTATCTATCATCCATCCACCCACCCACCCACCTTACCTACCTACCTAGAGGCCCTATCTCAAACAAATAGCAGTGGCATACGCCTTAAATCCCACCACTCCGGAGGCAGGGAAAGGCAGTTGGAGGCCAGCCTGGTGTACAGAGTATAAATTCCAGGACAACTAGGGCAACACAGAGAAACCCTATCTTGAAAAACCAAAAACCAAACAAAAAAAAACACCTTTTGAAAATCCTAACATATGTCATTCAATACTGATAAATTAATGTAACTCTTCAGGTAAGGATAAGGTTCTAGAACTATCACAATATAGTAATATAGTAAGTGAGGTTTGTTTTCTAAGTCTTGGTTTATGAGGTGCTAATATAAGCTATTTTTTTCTAATAAAACCTTTTTTTCTTTTAATTTTGATTATTTTTCCTTAAAACACAACCTGTCTCTTTAAAACAATTAAAACAAACCTGTCTCCAAAACAATCTGAACTAAGGAAACTTTGTTTCTGTAAGCTTACCTTTACTTACTGATAGGAGAAGATTTGGGTCTCTTGGGTGGAATTTCAGCTCATTGATAGCATTTCCATGGCCAACATAGTGCTATAATAAATTGAAAACATTTTGTTTCATATCTCAAAAACCAATAAATTTTCTTTCATAAACCTTAAGAGAAACAAAAGGCTGGAGGACAGCTCAGTGAGACAACCAGCCTAGTAGACTCAAGCCCAAGGTTCAATGGTGGAGGCCTGAAAACGCAAGCCTATTTCCACTTTAAGGTCAGAGAGTTGGAACTTACCTCTAGTTCCTTCAAGGTTATTGTGCTTCTACCTCAAACAAAGTCTTGCCTGTGTTGTTCAGAGAGTTCTGCTCTCTTAAGGTTATTGTCAACAGGTGTGGCTAATAGCCAGACTTTGTACTCCAGGAATAGAGAAGTAGATTCTTCCTACCTCAAACAAGAGTCTAAGGATCCAACTAAGTTTCCAGTTCTGTTATGGAGATAACTTAGGATTCCACCCAGGGAGTAGTTTGCCTACACAATGTTTTGGTCTAGGATGTGAGAGTGACTTGTTTTGTTCTACCAACAGAATGTTTAACTATGGGTGTAGCCCATGACCTTCAATTGGTCTGTTTCTTTCCTATGTGCCATGTTAATGTAGTTGTCTTACTCCTACCTTTTGGGGTCAGGGGTATTTTAAGCAGTTGGAAATTAAACACGGCTTAAACGCAGGCAAATTTCAGTACTCACTGGAACTCCCTCCCGATACTATCCTATATGTTTCTCCGTTTTATTGTTTTCATTCGCATCTTCATATTCTTTACTATATTCCTAAATCCCCCACCACTACCCTGAAGAGAGGTATTTTTGTTGAGGCTGATCCTCGACATTCAACTCCAGCAAAGCTGCCCTCTGCCTCCCGAACAGAAAGCGTCGCTTAAGTTCTTCTCACCCTTGGACACGCTAAAATCATCCAAAAACTTTAAAGAAAGGAAAGTGGGACCAATTGGTCACCACTCAGCTAGCAGCATTGTTTAAGATAGCCTCCAGGATACCAAGGAGCCCCAGGTGAGAAACAGCAGCATCTACAGTGTGCCTTCTTATCAGCTTCATGTCTTTACCAGCCTGTCCCTGTAAGGGTGCCCTGGAGCCCACAACTCTTGGGTCCCTTGAAAAAAGTGGTTACTTGGTGTGGGAGGTCCTTCTGTCTGTGTGTCGCTTTTATTGGTTAATGAATAAAGAACTGCTTTGAGCCTATGGCAGGGAAGAACAGAACTAGGCAAGAAAAGCTAGGCTGTATGCTGGGAGAAAGAAGGGCGGAGAAAGAGAAGCATGGAGCTGCCGGAGACAGACGCTGGGAACTTTACCTGGTAAGCCACAGCCACGTGGCAATATACAGATTAATAGAAATGGGTTAAATTAATATGTAAGAGTTAGCCGATAAGAAGCTAGAGCTAATGGGCCAAGAAGTAATTTAATTAATGCAGTTTCTGTGTGATTATTTCGGGGCTGAGCAGTAGGGAATGAACAAGTGGCTCCTTCCAACAGTTACTTTTCAGTTAAAGACACCTAAAGCAATCACAAGAAAACCCACAGAATCAACTAACTTGGGCTCAAAGGAGCTCAGAGCGTCTCAAACAACAACCAGGAGCCTGCAAGAGAATGGTGTAGGGCCTCTGAATAGATATGACAGATGTGTAGCTTGGTCTTCTTGTGGGAGTCCTAACAGTGGAAGCAGGGCTGTCTCCTCTGCCAGATTTCAAGACCCTACTCCTCATACTGGATCACCTTGCCCAGCCTTCATACAAGGGGAGGCGTTTAGTCTATTTTCTTTTCTTTTCTTTTTTTTTTGAGACAGGGTTTGTCTGTAGCTTTGGTGCCTGTCCTGGAACTAGCTCTTGTAGAACAGGCTGGCCTCAAACTCAGAGATTCCCTCAGTGCTGGGATTAAAGGCGTGCACCACTACTGCGAAGCTAAGGTGCTTTGTAACTCGATATGCCATGTTTTGTTGGTACCCATGAGAAGCCTGCCCTTTTCTGAACAGAAATGAAGGAGGAGTGGACTGGGGGTGAGGTAGGGTGGGGACAGGACTGGGAAGAGAAGAGGGAGGAGAAATTTCGGTTGGGATGTGAAATAAATTAGTTAAAAAAAAAAGACATTCAAAGCAAGGGAAGAGGAATTTAAAAAACACAAAACAAAATACTGAGCACGAACACTTTCCTATGTATTCCTTAATTTTTATCATCTAATTGTCACAGAGGCTTCAAAGGACTGCTCTAAGGAAAGAAATGGTACTAGCATGCCGGAAAGGAAGGCAGCACGGAAGATGGGAACTGACACCTCTGACCGTCCACGTCCACACGCTACGTCCGCACGCTCACACACACCTGCACCACACACCCGAAGTGAATAAATACAGTAGGAGAGAAAATAACAAATCAAATGAGGTATTCGTTGTAACGTATGAGTATTCAAAAGCAACAAATCTACAGTCTGACCAGAAGACGTACCTTTATACACTGCATGGTTATGGGGTTAATTATCCTTATTATGCCTCTAGAGCCAGCAACAGCGAGCAGAGGGTGGCTGGTGTTGCTATCGTACGTCCATGCACAAGTATAAAAGTTTTCATCTGCCTAAGAAATGCCAGGGTTAAGAAATATAATTTATTTTGAAAAATAAACATGTTAACGCTTACAATGACAGGAACCTTTCAAACTGCTAAAGCTTTGGATATTTAAGTGTTCATTTTCTGTCACACAAAATTTGCAGTGATAGCCAGGTGTCCCAGAACTCAAGAGACAGAAACTGGATGATTTTTCTCAAATTAAAGGCCAACTAGGGCTACTCAGCAAAGTCCTATGCTCAAAAATAAATAAGTAATAACTACAGTGGTGGTGCTTTTAGGTTCAAAATCCAAATGAGAGCCTTCCTTGTGCATCATGCTAACACACTACTCTTTGGCTGCCTGCAGAGCTACACCTACCGGAGCACCGCTGAAACAGCAAGCGGCTAGTAAACCTTTACCTACAAAGCTAGGGTGAGCCTGCAGGCTTCGCGTTACCGACCCTGTCCTGATGCCACCAGGAACCTAAATGGTTCATTTCCCACCGTCCTAACAGGGCAACTGTTCACTCTTTCCACATCATCTACAGATCCAATGTCACCTTCCTTCGCTTTCTGTGCTTTTGCAAAAGGATCTGAGAGAAACAGCTCACCATTCAGCTTTTTAAAATTCCTTTAAGATTTGGCTTTTAAATTAAGATCTTCCTTTTCCTCGTAGCTCACGCTCCAATCATTTCCTAAATGGCCCACACTTATTTTTTCTATCTCGGCATTGTTGAGCAAATACTTAGAATGACTGCCAGCTAAGTGGTGTGGGACAATGGTCTATATTCTGTCAATTATATTTTAATAAAACGCTGATTGGTCAAAAGCCAGGCAGGAAGTAGAGGCAGGACAACCAGGCAGGAAGTAGAGGCGGGTCCACAAGCACAGGAGAATTCTGGGAAGAGGAAAGCTTGGTCCGTAGGTGTCACCCAGCCACAGAAGAAGCAAGATTTGACTGCCTCCCTGAATAAGGTACTGAGCCATGCGGCTAACACAGATAAGAATAATGGGCTAATATAATAAGAAGTCTGAGCTACCAGGTCAATCAGTTTATAATTAATGTAGACCTCTGTGTGATTTCTTGGGACTAAACGGCTGGGGGGCCAGGTGGGACAGAAAACCTCAGACAACAGCTAAGTATTACAACTATACTGAAACCATAAACTCCAGCTGAGCTGGTCCCTGCTAACAAGTTCTTTCTACCATGGATTTCTAATGCTCAACTCCACTCATCTTGCACCCACAATCCCATCTACCTTGTGTCAAACTGAAGAGGAGGTGAACGAGATTCGAGGATTGACCCCCCTGGGTAACAATGACAATACTCCTAACTAAAGATGGGACAGTACCTTTAGGGAACTTTTTTAAGTTTTAGTGTACTTATCAAAACAAATGTCTTAAACCAGAGATACAAAGACAGTAAGAAAAGGATACATCAGCATCTACATAGGACTGCAATAACCGGATTTCCCCTTGCGAATGGCATTCATATAAGGTCACCTAGAGAAACAAAGATACGTGTGTCATTTCAGATAAACATTCTCTGGCTCTTAGAACGCTCTAGTAGCAATTACAACTTAATGACATTACAGAAACTGCTTGAAGCGGCTCTGTAAGCTTACCTAACAGCCAGGTAATAGTAGTTGCTATTACCAAATATTTAAATATACATTTCATCCATATAAACACAACCTTTTCAAAGTGAGCAAAGTTGAAAATTTTAAAATAATTATGGTTTATCCTCCTTTAATTAACTTTGTAACAAAACATCTTTAGTGCCATAAAACAATGATTAAAGGACACCACATAACATATACATGTACCAAAACACCACCTGATACCCCATAAATATGTACAATTTTTAATGACTATGTATAATTAAACACTTTCAAAATTATTACTTAAATCCACTGGATTTATGCTTTCCTTATAGAACAATTAATCACAACTTTAAAAAAAAAATGGCAGGCTTCTGGGGAATGGAGAGCCGGCTTAGTGACATGGGCATTGGCTCTTCAAGAGGGGTCTGTTCCCAGCACCCACATGGCTGCACCTCCAGTTCCAGAGGCTCTGATGCCCTCTGGCCTCCACGAGCGCTGCATGCACGTGGTGCACAGACTGACACGCAGGCAGCCTACTCACACACAGAAAATGAGCCTTTAAAAGTTCAGATTTCTTGGGGGCTGGAGAGGTGGCTCAGAGGTTAAGAGCACTGACTGTTCTTCCAAAGGTCCTGAGTTCAACCACATGGTGGCTCACAACCATCTGCAAATGAGATCTGGTGCCCTCTACTGGACTATAGGATATACGTAGGCAGAATACTATATTTATAATAAATAAATCTTTAAAAAAAAGTACAGATTTCTTTCATATTTGAATGATAAATAGCAGTCAATTCTTTCAGATATTCAAAATATTTATAAACAAAACTATAAAGCCTGCTTCATAACAAGTGTCAATAAAAATGTGCTTTCCAGTCATATTAGTTTTAAACCTGACCAGTTCTCAAAAGCTTCACTCTTACACAAAAGAATTATACTGGTGAGCCAGCTATTCAGAATTTATTCTAAAATCATTCCATTTCAACACTGTAATTGTAACAGATGCAAAATAACCCCAATCGCCAACCCGCCCCCTTGACACTCACTCTGTTGCTTCCCACGGTCGCAAACACCAGAGGATCCCCTTCCTTACTGTGCCAGTTAAACTGAACTCCAAACAATGGCTGGTTATGATCCTCCTACAAAGCCAGGAAACAGGAGAACTGTAACAGATTTCTGAAAACACTAGCAAACTGACATTTGCCTTCCCTTCTTTTTCTTCCCCAAATTCAGCCCCTCGCTCTCTTCCATACGTGTGGTTTGACTAAGAATGGGCCACAGGGCTGTATATCCGACAGCTGGGGGAGCAGCACTATTGGAAAGGATGAGGAGCTTTGGCTCTATTGGAGGCAATGTGACACTGGAGAGGGTGCGCCATGAAGGTTCAAAAGCTCAAGCCAGGCCCAGTGTCCTCTTGCCCCTTCCTGTGGATCCAGATGTAGCACTCTCAGCTACCTCTCCAGCACCATGTCTGCCTGCATGCCACCATGCTTCCTGTCATCACCACAATGAGCTGAACCTCTGAAACTGTAAGCAAGTCCCCATGAAAGGCTTCTTTAATAAGGTGTCACTGTCATGGTGTCTCTTCACAGCAAGAGAAAACTGACTGAGACACATCATGCACACACTGCTTCTGACATTAAAATTAAGACACCACGCAAGTGTCCGCATCTTAAACTATGTGAATGTTTAAGATTTACACCACATGCTAGGAAGCAGACATCTATCCTGGGAACACTAAAGTCTTCTTGTTTTCTCAAAGCCAACCATCTTTCTGAACTGTAATAAATTGAGAACGTTTGGTAGATACATTTTAAGCTCTTGAGCCAAGAGGACAGTTATTTCTCTCATATAACAAACGGCTTTGGATTTTATTAGAATTGACTTTTTCCTTAAAGTGGGGCACATCACACTCCATCTCAGCCACTACTTTATTAGTCCTATACATACAAATTTAAGTAATCTTCAGCAATCTTTAAATAACCTTGGATTTGTACCAGGCAGTGTAGCACACACCTTTATCCCAGCACTCGGGAGGCAGAGGCAGGTGAATCTCTGAGTTGGAGGCCAGCCTGGTTGGTCTACAATTTCAGGACAGCCAGGGCTACACAGAGAAACCCTGCCTCAAAAAACAATGACATTAAAAAAAAAAAAAAAAAAAAACACTCCACTTGGATTTGGACCATAGGAAAGTATCATTCCCTTAAGACTATTTGAAAGTGAGGACTTAGGGAGGGAATGAACTATGCCTTCAGATACACAATGGAAGAGCAATCTGTATGATTTTTTGTTTTGTTTTAGTGCTTGTATTAAAACCGGGGCTTAAACTGCATAGTAGATAAGCACACTAGAGGGTTGTTGACTTTTCTTTTCCAAGTTGCATTTCAGACTTAGGGCTTTACTGCAATCTCTGTGCCTAACACTGACTTCCAAGTTCACGTGAAAGCACTCTACCCCCACCCCCGACTTTTAATATCTTCTAGCTTTTATTTTCTTATCTCTTAAAAATCCAGGGCTTTAGGCTTTGGAAATATTTTAAAAAAGCACTTAAAAACATCTCCCAGAGCTTGAGAGATGACTCAGCAGTTCTGCAGAGGACCTGACTCCAGGCACCGATGGGGGTTGGGGGGTGGCTCATAACCTCCTGTAACATTTCCAAGGGAACCCAAAGCCTCTACCCATGCACACAGCCCCACAAAAGACAACCATACACATAACTAAATAAATCAACAGAAATATCTTCCAGAAAGAGACAGTATCTAAAACCAGTGATTAATATAAGTATTAAAAGACTTTTCAGAAAAGGTTTTGTTTGGGTTTTGGTGGCTTTTCTAGAGACAGAGTTTCTTTGTGTATCAGTCCTGGCTGTCCTGGAACTCATTCTGTAGACCAGGTTGGCCTCAAACTCAGAGATCCACCTGCCTCTGCCTCCTGAGTGCTGGGATTAAAGGCGTGCACCACCACCACCTGGCTTTAAGTTTGTTTTAGGCACATTAATGTATGCTTGTAGCAGAGCATTGAGTTTTATAATAACTTTTTCCACCTATACCATGTACTTTTAACTGAATCTATGCATTACCCTCCATTCTCACTAGTCCCCATCTTCCCAAGTAATTCCCTTCTGAAGTGTCAATCTCTGTGGCTGAATAAAATTCCTCTCTCTATATACATTTTCTTCACTCAGCTGTTGATGGGAATCTGAGCTAACCAATGAGTTAGTTATTGTGAATAGGGCTCCAATTAAACATGGATGAAGAGGAGTCTCTATGATAGGAGACTCTGTGGCTGGAGGGTAAACCTATCCTCTGCCCCAGCATTTATCAACTGCCCAAATAACCATTCTTACAGGAGTGGGACAGAACCCCAGTGTGGTTTTGATGGACATGTCCCGGCTGCTAAGGATGTTGAACATTTTTCATGGATCTATTCACCAATTGTGAAGTGGTAGCACACACCTTTAACCCCAGCACTTGAGAGGCAGAGACAGGCGGATCTCTGAGAGTTAGAGAACAGCCAGAGCTACACAGAGAAACCCTGTCTAGAAAAACCAAAATCAAATAAATAAAAAGAAATACACTGATTTGGGGGCTGGAGAGATAGGGCTCAGCAGTTGAGCGCTGCTCTCCCGGAGGACCTAGATTCAGTCCCCAGCACCCACACTGTAGAGTGCACTGGGGCCTTGTCCTCAGAGAAGCACTAAGAGAACCAGGAATGTTAGTCACACAGGGGTGTCACCTCAATGGAGGAGTTAAAATCAAATACCTGCATTCTATCCAGAAAGCTGAGTGGAGGTTTTTAAACAACCTGGTTTAAAATTTTGCTATCTTAAGGGACAGACTTCATCCTAATTCCCCAGAATGATCATCCCAGACTTTTTCCTCCCTACCCATCCTTGGATGTTTCAAGTACTTATGGCTGCTGACCTCTGTGCTTCAGTCAGAGACCACACTAGATTCTAGGCCTTTTACCTATAGAACCCTCTCTCATAGTCACATTCACTTTATGAGTCATCGTGTAGTCACACCTTAAGGGCTATTGTGCACCTGGAACACATGGGAATTATTGTTGTCTGGAGACCCTGTTCCAAATTCTATTGTGTTTAAATATGCCTACAATACTGGTCTACTGAGCGAGTTCCAGGACAGGTTCCAAAACTACACAGAGAAACCCTGACTCAAAAATAAGCAAACAAAAAGGCCTACAGTAAACCTCCTGGTCTAGACTCCCTGGAGTCTGACCCAGGCTGATAACATCAATCTGCACTGGATTTCCATTCTCATCTCTTCTCATGGTTTGCTTCCCCGTATGACACCTGCAGGGACCCCTTACCACAAGAGGGATGACAACTGTCTATAACTCCAGTTTCAGGGGAACCGACTTTCTCACACCAACATACATGCGGGCAAAACACCAACGTACATAAAACATAAATAAGTAAATAAGAATACACTGATTTTGTGTGTGTACAGAGGCCCACTTGCCATACATATGGCAGTCAGAGAATGACCTCAGGGATCAGCTCTCGTTCCACCATCTGGGCTCTAAGGACAAAACTCAGGTTCTCAGGCTTAGCAAACATCCTTAACCACTGAGCCATCTGGCTGGCCCCCAAACCCAAAACTTTTAACATGTCACACAGTTTTCCTATAACACAATTACAAGCAAATGTTGAAAATGTTAAAACTGGAACAGTGAAGGCATGTCAAAGCTTACTAGGGTCCAGTTAACAGATCACTCAGCTGTGTTTAATATTGGATCAACGGATAAAGCAACAACAGCCTGCAACCCAGTAGTACAGATTTAAAGCTCAAACGACTACAGGTATGGAGCACCACATTCAGTTTAAACAAACAAACCTTTCAAACGCTGTCATTTTAAGATATTTAAACCCAAGGGTATCCTGTAGGTCCCTGACAAGTCACACCGAGCAAAACTGGGGGTGGGGGCGGCGCACAGGGTCCCAGCCCAGACTTAAACGCCAAGGCAATGACCGATCTGAAGCCAGGAGTACCCTGGACTCAGAGATGGGTGCCCTGAGGGGAAAGGGGACTTTCTGGGGACTGTGGCCCGGAAGTTGCAAGCCCTGCTTCCTGTACATACCTTGAGGCTGTTCACACATTTGAAAGAATATTTGCATTTCTTCGACTTCCATTTTCCCTTTCCCCAGCTTTTCCTTCCAGGCGCGTTGGGTGTATTTGTAGGTGTGTCGGGGCGTTCTGTGTTTGTGCCACTCTCGATACTGACAGCATCATCCTGGGTGCAGTAAAACCAGGAATAAATTCATCAGGCAGAGCCACACGAGGTATTTAAAAGATAATGACTAACTTAAAAGCGTGCAAAAAGTGGGACATGTCCCCCCGGCTGCAGTGGGAGGTTTAGGAAGTAAAATACAGTTATTCATTAGGACACTGATGGATACTTTATACTGCAGTGAAAGCAACAACAAAGTGCTAAGAAAGATAGCAAAAGAGTAATTTAGCTTTAAATAAGATGCTGGCCCATGCCAGCGACACTAATACAATTAAATCATCATTTGTCTTACACAGCTCTGTGGAAAGGCCACTAATTAGACAAGGAAATCTTATTCAGTAAAACTAACTGTCCTCTTGCTGGTGAAGAGTTGCTAGGATTCAGTACTTCACTAACATATAACTGTATAAATGCAATAAATCCGACGGGTCTACACATCTTCATAATTTCACTACAGCTCAAGTGGAAGTGAGTGTAGACACCACACGGTCAGCGGGCAGGAGTGTTAACACTTATTTATAACACAAACCTCTCAGAATTTTAAAGACGTTTAAAGAAGTCCCACATGGCCCATACCATACGTAAAGGCCTTTGCCTCATAGTCCGAACACTACTCCACATGTGAACTCTGTACACCGTCATCTGTGCAGACATGGACATGGCTTGAGGAAAAACTGAAAACTCTTCCAACTTATCTGCAGCACACTTAAGTCTTCTCTGGAATCCGAAGATTCCCATCTATTGCCCTGGGGCAGTCAGTCGTCCCTAAACCATTCCAGAGGAGCCCTTTGTCAGTGTGTCTAATAGCGATTAGGTTGAAGCCAGGACGTCTACACTGCCTTTGTGGTCTAAGTCTGCTTTATACTACAAAAGGTAAAAATAAATTGAAGTGTCAAAAGGTATTTTCAAAAAAAAAATCACTAATTCGTTTAAAAACTTTAGTTCTGGGGCTGGAGAGATGGCTCAGTAGTTAAGAGCACTGCCTGCTCTTCCAAAGGTCCCGAGTTCAATTCCCAGCAACCACATGGTGGCTCACAGGCATCTGTAATGAGGTCTGGCGCCCTCTTCTGGCTAACTGTATACATAATAAATAAATTAATTAATTAAAAAAAAACTTTAGTTCTTAAGGTTTTTCAAACTTCACATTGGTTCAAAACAAAATGCCTTTTAAGAAATACACTATTCTAGTACATATTTATTATCTAACACCAGAAAAAAAGAACTGAAGCTAAGCATAGTATCTCATGCCCATAATCCCAGTACTCGGAATGCTGAGGCAGGAGACCCATTAGTTTGTTAGCCTGTGAGACTCTAATAAAAACAAGCAAAAACACCCAAAAAAGAAAGTATTCCCAACAAAGTAGGTGCTTATTAAATATTTGAATTGCAATTTAATGTAAATGTACAATTAGTTTCTAAGGAAATTTAGAATGTTACAAGCTTAAATTGGGTTCCTAAATTGAAATCAATTTTGGCTAGGCATGTGTTTCCCCAGCAATTGGGAAGTAATGGCAGAAGGAATCCAACCAGCATGAACATAGCAAGATCCTGATTTAAAAAATAAGATCAAATCACTTTTTATCTGTTGCTCCTCACATGTCAATTGTTCTTATATGTAAAACATTCTGATTTTGAGGTTCCATTCCCGACTGTTGCAGATCTTTAAACAAAAAGAAAAAAAAACCAGCCTATCACTTCTATCAATGGTTCTGGCAAAATCTGGTATTTACTGTGCCAAGAAATGCATACATTACTCCGTCTAAATGGGGAGCAAGTTATGGTGGCTCAGGTCTTGATTCCAGCACTAGGTTGGCAGGGGCAAATAGATCTATGAGTTCAAGGCCAACCTGGGTACAGTGGACTTCCGGCCCACTAAGGGTGCAAGGTGAGATCCCGTTTCAAAAGCTAGAAATCTAATTTAAAAAATAAAACCAAATACAACACGGGGAAGCACACCTTTTGCTGAGGACTGAACCTATATGGCCGGCATGTGCTTTACAAACGCGCTTTCTGCCTCCAGCCTTCTAAAAAATTTACTAAATAGATTCTAAAGTTTTATTCTTGATTTGTTTGCTCACCTTATATATTTTCTCTATGTATCTACAGTATTCTGCAGGGCCTGGGGGCGCACGAATGAATTCTGGGTACTGACAGGGTTAAGGTAAGAAGATAACAAGTTTGAGGGCAGCCTGTGCTACCTAGGGAGATTCTGACTCAAAAAAAGACCAAGTTTTTTTAGAAGACAACCCCCTACCAAAAGCTCAATCTCGTTCCTATCAACCATTCGGTTACGGGTAGTTTTAGAAAGCATGTATATATGCTTCCCTTAAGAGTCTGTAAAAAAGAAAATGCTCTTTCTCTTGATTTCCCCCCTGCCAATTTCCTCCTCCTAAACAAATTGACATTTTCATTAAATTCTGGGTAATTAAGCATACGAAAAAGCCAAAGCCTAACTCTACACTACACAATCATACTCTAAGTAACTAATTATTAGAACCCGTGTACAGTACTTTTTACAACGCTTGTATAGCACTTTTTACGGGGCAGCATTTCTCTAAGCAGTAAGACTTCGCTAATCTTCATACTCGCTCAAATACACCGGTCTTTACCACGATCGCCTGAAAAATCTTCCAATCTCTTTTTACACTAAGTAAAAAACTTTCAAACTGCCCCCTCCCTTGCCGTAATCAACGGTGGTTTCCCCCTCCACGATCTTCTCCGACGCGAAGGCACGCCCCACTTTCACGGAAAGGAGCATGCAGAAGCCCAGTCACGCACACCCGAGCCAAAAGAGCTCTCCTTCCCATCCTGATCCCGCAGGCTCTACGGAGTGACGCAGTCCCTCCCTTTGGAAGACATTCTACTAACTTTCCTCGAGAAACACAATCTCTTACGCGGAGCATGCCTCTGAAACTCGGACAATCTCAGATTCGCAGTCCCCGGCAAGTCCCCCAAAGGCGCAAACTTACTCCTCCTCCGCAAGGATGATCGGTGCAGACCTCGCCGAACTCGGGACCCTTAATCCGCTCCTTCGCCAACTTTCCGCTTGCTAACGGAAGCCGCAGCCCCGGACAATTCTAATCCCTCGGACAAGTTGGATTTCCCCGCAAGCCCGCGTTTTCCCGAGCGCGGGGTGACACCTTTCCCTGCCCCCACGGCCGCCCTCCCGCCCGCCCCACGCGTTCAGTTTCCAAAGATCCCGAAACTTGCAACTCCACGGTCCCGGGACAGCCAGGGCTGCACTCACATTCTCGTCTCCCGAGAGGTCCGGGTTGCTGTTCTCGTCACTGCTCAACTTCTGCTTCTTGGCAGCAGGCATGTCTGTTCCCGCCGGCGCTGTCGACACTTCCCTCTCGGACATATTCCTCCGCCTCCCTCCAGGTTCCTGCCGCCTCGGGCGGGGCCTCCGCCACACCGCCGTCAAGCAAGCCCGGCCGGAGCCTGCCGCAAAGCTGCCGCCGGCGCCGCCACCGCCGCCGCCGCCGCTCCCCCCACTGTCGCAAATCGCGCCCAGCCGCCGAGGCGGGCGTGCGTGCGACCCCGCCACACTGCTGAAAAAGGGGCGCGCGCGCGCGCCCGCCCTCCCGCACGGCTGCCCGGCGCCTTCCCGTCCCCGGCTCCCGACGGGCGCTCTTCCCGCCGTCCTCTCGGCACTTGGCCCGGAGGCGTCGGGGTCGGCGGGCTCAGAGGGCAGGCTTCCCCACGTTCCCCTGCCCCGCCAGCGCCCAAGGGGGAGGCGGAACTCAAAGGGCTGCTCCCTCACCCCCTTCCTGGCCAACACGTTTGCTCCGCAATTGGCTCGATCCTTCGATCTCCGACCCGCTGCAAACGAGCGAAAGTCTGTGGCCTGGAGCAGACCACCACTGTCCCCGAGGGAGGGGGGAGGGACGAGGGGTCCCCCCTCGTCTGGGGCGTCTGTGCCAAAGGTCCCTGTGCTGAGTCTGGAGGACGACCTGGTAGTGCGGTTCACGGAACTCCTCCCAACCTAGGCTCTTTCCTGAAGGCAGGAATTCAAAACCTATAGGTGGTTTTCTGCCGGCACCCCCCATCTGCCAGATGGAAGGGACCCGCCCGGAGGTGCGCATGCGCCGAGGCGTATTCTCGCGCTGGGATGGGGGAGCCGGCCTCCAGGCCCCTCCTCCTCTCGGTTCTTGTTTGCTGAACCAGGTAGTCTTCCACCGGTTCCCAAAGCTCTGGGGTGGATTTCAAAACGACACCGACTCAGCGCCTCTGGACACGCCTAAATTCTGGGCAGATACTTCGTCTAACGTCTATTAGTTACAATGAATGATTATAATCAGCCGGTTGGTGCCAGTATTGGCTTAAGTAAAGCTATGTTTTAAATTGCATATTTAGGCTTAAGTAAAAATACCTTGCGGTGCATGATGCCTGCCAGAATTTCCAACACCGGAGAGGCAACAACGGGAATATCACCTGATCGCCTCAATCTCTAGATTATCCTGGTCTACGCTGCAAGTTCCGAGCGAACCAAGGGCTGCTTATTAAAAAGCTATCCTAAAAACAATCTTAAAATTTCACGGTTTGGCCAGGTGTGGTGGTGACAGATGCAGATGGATTGCAGTGAGTTTGAGTCCAGCTTCGTCTACACAACGAGTTCCGGGTCAGCCAGGGCAGCGTAATAGACCCTATCTCCAAAAATAAATAAATAAATAAATAAATAAATAAAAACAAAATCACATGCTTCTAAATTACCATGATTTATAGCCGAAATGTTTTTAGCTGTTGAAAACTGAGGCCCTAAGAAAGTGACAAGGTCTATAGATCCGTGTGAGCAACTGCACGAGTTTCTGAGACTTAGGCAAAAGGCAAGTTTTATATATGAAAAGGTACCCAAATTATCAGCTGGCTAAAGTATTGCCTGTAGCACACAAAACCTTTTTCTTTAGTTTTCTATTGTTAGTGTGTGTGTATGAGTGTTTCACTCCCATGTATGTCTGTGTATCGTGTGTGCCTGGTGTACACAGGAGGAGGTCAGATGGAGGTGTTAGAACGCTGGGATGAGAGTTACTAATGGTTCTGAGCCACCCTGTGTGGGTCGTCTGGAAGAATAACCAGTGATCTTAACCATAAGCCATCAACCCCCTCAGGTACAATCTATACAGACAGGGGACGCTCGATTTGTGAGCCTTATGGATTTGGTGGGTGCATCGCTGAGGCCCATGAATGACTGAATGAGGAGCTTCCTCCCTCCTCAGTTCTAGACAGAACTGTACATATCTTTATCTGTAAAATGAGCGGTAGAGAAGGACCACACGTTTGCTGGGCACCCACTTAATAGCCTATGTGTTTCTCCTTAGACCTTATTGCATCTCCCAAAGGAGTGCACCATCCATTGCATACCAGTTTACTTAAAGACTTCGATATCGCCGGGCAGTGGTGGCGCACACCTTTAATCGTAGCACTCGGGAGGCCGAGGCAGGAGGATCTCTATGAGTTCAAGGCCAGTGTGGTCTACAAGAGCTGGTTCCAGGACAGGCTCCAAAACTACAGAAAAGCCCTGTCTCCAAAACAAAACAAACAAAAAGACTTTGACATCTTTACAATGAGCTCATCGGTTTCATTATCTGCATGACTCTTCCTTTTTGAGATGAGAACTCTTGGTGGTATGCATGAGAAAAGAAACAATGACATACAGGAGGCTCAACCAACTGGAGTCACCCCCTCCCTGGCAACTTTTACTGCTTATGTAGAGGGCTTATGACTTCTTTCAGGAGCTCCATGAGCCTTTTGTTTTTATTTACTTCTGCACTCTTGTAGGTTTTGATGACTGATCCTAAATTTAGGCTTCCCACCAGGAGGGAATGTTGCAGCTAAAAAGGGATCACTGGGGCTGGAGAGATGGCTCAGGGTGTAAGAACTCAGTTCCAAGGTGTCCAAAGCCTTCTTCTGGCCCCCTGGACTGCACATGGTGCATAGACATACACTCAGGGAAAACACCCATACACATAAAAATAATTCTTTTTTTTTTTTTTTTTTTGGTTTTTCAAGACAGGGCTTCCCTGTGGCTTTGGAGCCTGTTCTGGAACTAGCTCTGTAGACCAGGCTGGTCTCGAACTCACAGAGATCCGCCTGCCTCTGCCTCCCGAGTGCTGGGATTAAAGGCAGGCGCCACCACTGCCCGGCCCATAAAAATTAATTTTTAAAAAAACTAAAAAAGAAATGGCTATGCAAGAATTTAGAAATTAGAAAGAAATGCTATTTGTGTGCAGTTTATAATTTCAGGTGGGACATGTCATAAGAGGGAAAATGAGACTGGGTACACCTTCAAGATCTCAACATTCTTCCAGCAAAGAAAGAAGGAGGTGTTGGGCTAGGGTGATAGCTTAGTGGATAAGAACATTTACAGAGCTCGAAGACATGAGTTTGAATCCCTGGTAGCTACATAAAGAGCTAGGCCAGCTGTGGAGGACAGACATGGTGTTGGGGGGTGGGGGAGGCTTGCTGCCTGCCAGCCCACTCCAGGTTCAGTGAGAGACCTTGTTTCAAGGGAATAGATAAGGCACAGAGCGATTGGACAGGGCCCCTTGTGTCTTCCTCTGGCTCCTAACAATGTATCCACTTCCATTAGCACTGAGAAGATAGAGGAGTTGTAATTTTACTTAGACACACACACACTTTCTTGTTGTAGTTGTTTTGAAACAAAGTTAGCTTCAAACTCATGGAGATCCACCTGCCAAGTGCTGGGATTAAAGGTATGCATCACCATGCCCAGCACTTCTTTTTTTTTTTTTTTTTTTTTTTTTTTTTTTTTTTTTTTTTTTTTTTTTTTTTTTTTTTTTTTTTTTTTTTTTTTTTTTTTTTTTTTTTTTTTTTTTTTTTTTTTTTTTTTTTTTTTACTGTTTTATACTCAAGCACAGCAGCTCACACCTATAATCCTAGTACTTGGGAGGATAGGAGGGTTAGGAAGTTCTGTAGACCAGCCTGGGCTACAGGAAACCCTGTTTCAAATAAACAAGTTAATAAATAAACGCTAGCGAGCAAAGGGTGGGTTCTGGAGATGTTTAAGAAACATCCCAATAATTTATAGACGGTCAGAGTCAAAGCAAGAGTATATTGGACAGATATCAACCCGGCCAACCTACAGCTCAACTGACTCCCTGGATGTAGGTGTCACTGAGATGGAGAAGGTAGAAGTCACGGTTGGAAATCTTTCATGTCAGTGTTGAGAAGACAGACAAATCGTAATTTTCCTTAATGAGTTCAAATAGTCAGCAGTGGTCTCTCCCTGTCTTAAGGAGGGATTGGCTCAAACAATAGAGGTGATTCTTGGTCTCTCAGAGGAAGTGTGTGTAAAGCTAAATGAGACCATTTATATGAAAGAGCTCAGACATTTACCTTTTCTGGAAAAGTTGCTGAAAGATAAACTTGGAATTTTGAAGCGAAGATCTATCTTGTTTACTGTGACCAGTATTAATTTTATGAGTAAGATTTTATCTGTATATGTAGAGATTTCCCCTTGTATGTAGTAGGCAAAAAGAAGCAGGGAAAACAGTTTGAACTTTCAAGTTTGAACTTTGAGATGTAAGATGTGTGTTTCAAATGTATCAAAACCAGCACAATTCCTACTTTAAGATACTAGGACACAAAGAACCCATAAAGTTCTGTCCAGAGGTCACTTTCACTCAAGGTTTGTTGCACAATTTATCTAATTTTTAATAATATCATTTTACTTATAGGTAAGGAAGCTGAGGCAAAAAAAATCCAACAGCTCCAAGTTCCAAAGGTGGCGTGTGGAATGGCGAGGTCTGAATCCATAGTTTAACTCTGGGGCCTGTTCCTCTCCCAGCACCATATGGCTCCTCCCTAAGCTGCAGACATGCTCATCTTCCTGTTAATCCACTTCCTCTCTTGCTGGAGATCTAACCCATGGTCCATCACGCACACACCAGACAGGTGCTGTGCCTTCAAGCCTCAAGCCTCATCCCCATCACCTCTATCTGTCTTTCTGTTTCTCTGTCTTTCTGATAATAAGCATGGATTAGATTTGAAGTAAGAAAAAAGGTTGTTTTTTTTTTGTTTTAGTTTGGTTTGGTTTGGTTACAGAATCAATCCAGTAGTAGTATCTTGCGCCTTTAATCCCAACACTCGGGACACAGAGGCAGGCAGATCTCTATGAGTTCGAGGCCAGCCTGGTCTACAGAATGAATTCTAGGACAGACAAGGCTACACAGAGAAACCCTGTCTTGAAAAGAAAAAAGAAAGAAGCAAACAAGCAATCAAGCAAGCAACTGTTACCTAACAATCAAAGCTAACATCCAGCAGGTGATGAAGCCAGCTATTAGCTATTAACATCACAGTAACTCCTGAAAAGTACACACCTGGGTTTCCATTTCTTTGTAAAACTTGGTTCTCCTTTTTCTAGCCGTGCTCATATTGCACTACTATATAGGATTTGTCCTATTGGATCAGATGGTGCTGTTTTTGTTGAAGTAAGTCAACGTCAGGGAAGTTCTTGTGTTGAAAGGGTAATTGCATAGATTAAATTACACGGATTTTATAAAACAGCATGAGGCCCCTCAACCCAAGGCTCTCCCCTTCCCCAATAATTGTTTACCATTTATACAACCCAGGGAGGAACCTTGTACATTTCTTATCAATTTCCTGAGTTCAGCAGAGCTCTTTTTCCCCTCCCTTCCATCAGGGACTGTTTCAATGTGGTTCCAACCCAAGTGTATATTATGATTCTCCCTAAAAGAAGGATTAACATACAGCCATGTATGTGTATGTGTATTATATATATGTATATTTATGTGTGTATGTATTCACACATGTATACATTTATTTTAAGATTGATTCATACAATTATGAAGACTGGAAAGTGTAAAATCTGCAGTTACCTACCTCAATGCAGTCTTTGTTATGGTTTCAGTTTTGGTTAACTTGATTCAAACCTAGACACATATGGGTATAACAGGAGAAGCGGGCTGCTTGTTGTCCCGGCCACCCGGTTATCTTACCTGAAATAATCACACAGAAACTGTATTTATTTAAACACTGCCTGGCCCATTAGCTCTAACTTCTTATTGGCTAATTCTTACATCTTAATTTAACCCATTTCTATTAATCTGTGTATCGCCATGTGACTGTGGCTTACTGGCAAAATTCTAACCAGCGTCCGTTTCAGGCAGGAGATCCATGGCATCTGCCACTCTGTTCTTCTTCCCAGCATTCAGTTCTATCTACTCCGCCTACCTAAGTTCTATCCTATCAACTAGGCCAAGGCAGTTTTTTTTATTCATTATGCAATGAAAGCAACACACAAACAGAAGGAATTCCTACACCATCTAGGAACAGGGAATCTCAGTGGAGAAAATGCCTTCATCAGATTGGCCTATGGACATGCCAATGGGGCATTTTCTTGATTTGTGACTGATGTGGGAGGGTCCAGCCTTGTATAGGTGACACTATCCCTGGGCAGGTGGTCCTAGAGCATATAACAAAGCAAGCTGAGCAAGTCAAGAGGAGCAAGTTAGAAAGAAACTTTCTTCCAGGGTCTCTGCTTGAGCTTGAGTTCCAGCCTTGGCATCTCTTGATGACGGACCATAACCTATAGGCCAAATAAACCCATTTCTCCTCAGGTTGCTTCCAGTCCTTGTGTTTTACATAGCAACAGAAAAGTTACTAGGTCGCTTCCCAAACCTTAAACTGCCCACACAGCTATGAAAATGAGGGTTTATAGTTCCCTTACCTATTGTTTTAGGTCCTTTCTCCAGAGATGATGTCACACTTTGGATAGGAGATTAACACTGGTTGAAATTTGGTTTCATCTAGTGAATGTAAGGGATCATGAAAAGAGCAGGGGAGGCATTTCAGTACATGTCCGGATAAGAGTAATTGCAAAAAGAAAGGCCTATGTGATATAACAAAAATTGTTTGAGGGCCAAGAATGGTGGCATACCCCTTAAATCCCAGCGCTATGGAGACAGAAGTAGGCAGATATCTGCGAGTGTGAGACTAGCCTTGTCCGTATGTGAAGTTCCAGGATGCCCAGAGCTGCGTAGAGAGACCGTCTCAAAACAATGGTTTGAGGATGAAGGTCAGAACAAGTAGATGGGACATCTGTTAAATTCCATGAGCTAAGTTAAACCCTCTTCCTGCTCTTCTCATCTCCTCACAATCTTCTAATAGGTGACAGTGACGTTCCATGAGAGTTGTCTAACACATGCTCTTGGATGGCCTCACCTCTACGCACTGATGGTTCCACCTCCCGAAATATCTCCATCCTTCACCTCGTAATGTTTAAATGTCCCTGTGTGTGAAAACTTTTACCATCTTTTCAGTCAGAACAAGTACATGTGTCTTAATTACTGTTGCTGTGATGACACACCATGACCAAGGCAACTTATAAAAGAACATGCTTGACTTGGCTATGATCTTAGAGTTACAGTCCAATGGCAGATCAAAGGAATAGCTGAGTGCTCATATCCTGATCTAAAACCACAAGGCAGAGAGAGAACACTGGAAAAAGAATGAGTCTTTTGAAACTCAAAGCCCACCCCCAATGACACACCTTATTTAATAAGACCATATCTCCTGAACTGGATAGATGGCTCAGAAGTTAAGAGCTCTGGATGCTCTTCCAAAGGACCCAGGTACAGTTCCCAGCACTCACATGGGCGCTCACAACTGTCTGTAACTCCATTTCCAGGAAATCAAAACACTCTCATATAAACATACATGCTGGCAAAACACCAGTGCACATAAATAAAACTATCTGTTTTAAAGGACCACATCCCTACCAGCTGGGGACCATGCATTTAAGTATATGAGCCTATGGGAGCCATTCTCTTTCAGACCAACCACAATGCCCTTTCTTGATCTTAGACGCTTATTTCATCTCTGGTGTAGGAGGTCCTTCTATATTTGTGTTGCTTTCATTGGTTAATAAAGAAACGGCTTTGATTCAATTAATACAATTTCCGTGTGGTTATTTCGAGGCTAAGCTAGCTGGGCAGCCGGGATGAACAAGTGGGCCCCCTCCTACAGATCTCTTTTGTGTTACTTATTATAGTAACTTAATGGCGTCTCTGTGTTCCCACTTACAGTGGACAAAAGTGTGCTAAGTATTTAACATGCAACAGTACTTCAGTCATCACTGACACATTATAAATAGATGTTATTATACTCTTGTTGACGGATGAAGAAACTGAGAAACACAGAGATTAAGAGAAGAATCTAAGGTCACACAAACTACCAGTTTCAAAATTAGGATGCTAAGGTATGTTTGACTACAGAGTCTGAGGTCTTAGCAGTTATACTACTCTGCCTCCTGATAAGATCGACTTTGCCTGCCTCTCTCAGAAACTCTAGGTTATTACCCAAGATTATAGGTGATCCTCTTAGCACACAGCTGCCTGGTGTACTTGGAGAGACTTCTTACTTCTTCTTAATCCCAGAGATACCAGAATTAAAAACCCTTGAATAGGGTGGAAAGATGCCTCATTGGTTAAAAGCACTTGCTGCTCTTTTGGAGAACCCAAGTTCAGTTCTCAACATCCACGCCAGGCTCACAGCCATGTGTAAGACCACTCTTAGGGGATATGACACCCTCTTCTGGCCTCCGCAGGCATCTGCGTGCAAACAGAACACACCAACTTGTACCAAACATACACATTATAAATAAAATTTTAAAACTTGAACCATTATGACAGTGTGAAGGGCTTCAAACACTTCCTGCAGCTCCTGTGAGTGCACTCCAGGCAGGATATGAAAGAACTTCTTTCTTTGTCTCCAAATACAAGTTCTCTGAGGTATGTGTTGAGTCTGCACAGCTGGCATCCTGAAATAGCCTTCCATTCAGGCCCTTGGGGAATTTGGTTGAGACATTTTTACACAAAGAAAGCAAAGCAGTTTTGGGGGGTTCTTCTTAAAATAGCATTTGTTTGGGATGACAAGAGTAAGGTGCATATTTTGGATAATTTGTTAAATATAAGAAAAGCACAGAGAAGATAAAAAGCTCCCATAATCCCACTGTTTGGAGACAGCCATAACTGATGTTTCCATTTAGTCTTTATATGTACACAGAGACACGGATATATACATATTTGGAAAATATAATTGATAACATGGGGTTTATTGGTGTGTGTTTTTTTGACACAGGATATTATATAGTCCAGGCTAGTCTATAACTTGCTATGTAGCAAAGGATTACCTAGAACTTCTGCCCTTCCGGCCTCAGCCTCCTGAGTCCATGGGATCACAGGCATGCTCCACTATCCCAGGTTTCCACGGTGCTGGGAATCAAACCCAAAAAGGCTTCAGCATGCTAACGGGCATTCTGTCAACTGAGGTACATCCCCAACCATGTTCTAATTTTGTTTTGTTTTTTTTAAAGGTAGTCTTATATGGAATCTTTTTTTAAAAGATTTATTTATTAGGTATACAACATTCTGCCTCCATGTATGCCCACACGCCAGAAGAGGGCACCAGATTTCATTAAAGATGGTTGTGAGCCACCATGTGGTTGCTGGGAATCGAACTCAGGACCTCTGGAAGAGCAGCCAGTGCCCTTAACCACTGAGCCATCTCTCCAGCCCTGCATGTTCTAATTTTGTAAGCAATTATTATGACAATAGGCAATGAACATGTTGTTTTCCTACATCATTTTAAAATGTGCCTAGTATTACATCATGATGATGACCGTTGCTTAACCTCACCCTTAGTGGTTTTATATAGTTTCTGAGCATGTCATACATATTCCCATACTAGCCCATGCATGTTCATATTGTCTCTAATTATTTCCTTAGGAGGGAAGGGGAGAAACCAAATCACTGAAAGGTACATTTCAAACTGTTAGTCTTGTACAAGGCGGTATTCCCAGAGCATCTAGGTCACCATTTGATAATTAAAAGATCTGTAATCCCCTAAGGGCCCAGATGCTGGAAACGCCGGAAAAAATTGTGGGGTAAGAGCCCATGGAGGAGCAAGACCAACAGCTCCAGATGACACTGAGAAAGCCCCCAGCAAGTCCTTCAGTGCCACCTTTACTGCATGTTCTGTCCACGGGCTTCCATATCCAAGTTTACACCAACATAAAATAGCTGCTTCTTAAGTCTTCTTCTCTCTCTCTCTCTCTTTTTGAGAGTCTCTTTCTCTTTAGGTAGTCCTGGCTGTCTGGGACTCACTGTATAGACCAGACTGGTTTGAAACTCACAGAGATCCCCCTGCCTCTGCGAGTGCTGGGATTAGTGGCATGCACCACTCCCTCCTCTTCTCCCAGCCCCACCCCACCCCATTTGTCTTTTTTATTTGGTTTTGTTTTGTTTTTAGAGATAGGGTTCCTTTCCCAGTAGTTGTGAAGTCAGTCCTGGAACTTGCTCTATAGACCAGGCTGGCCTCAAACCACAGAGATCCACTTGCCTCTGCCTCCCAAGTGCCAGGATTAAAGGCGTGTGCCACCACCGCTTGGCTGTCTTATTTTTTAGTTACATCTATTTAGCGTGTATGTTTGTGCATGTGGAGGTCAGAGGGCAATTTATGTGAATCGGTTCTCTCCACCATGTGGGTCTCAGAGCCTGAACCCAGGTCATCAGCTTGGCAGTAATCATCTTTGCTCTGTGAAACACCTTGCCAGCTCCCAATATCTAGTTCATGCAGTCCTGGGGACCAAACAGGGGCTTAGTACATGTGAGGTAAACTCCCTCCCAGCTGAGCCACATCCTTAGTACCCCCTGTTTTAACTCAGTGGCTTTAACTGTGCCTCAGTCCCATCTCAGACCAGTCCAGTCTATCTGTAATGTGGGCTCCATTTGGATTCCTCTTGATATCCACAGTGCCTCCAAACCTGTCAGGTGCATTCTGACCACGTGAAATCAGCATTGTGTTTCCCACCTGGGTTTGTTTGTTTGTTTTTGCCTTTTGTTGTTTGTTTGCTTTCTTTTCTTTTCTTTTCTTTTCTTTCTTTTTTTTTTTTTTTTTTTTTTTTTTTTTTTTTTTTTTTTTTTTTTTTTTTTTTTTTTTTTTTTTTTTTTTTTTTTTTTTTGAGATAGGGTTTCTCTGCATAGCCCTGACTGTTCTGGAACTTACTCTGTAGACCAGGCTGGCCTCTGCCTCTAGAGTGCTCAGATTATAGGTGTGTGCCATCAATGCCTGGCTCCCATCCTTGTTTCTGTTGACTTCTTTAGATGATTTAAAAGATATCAGGCTCTTGGAGTTGGCTGAACAGAGAAGCACTTTCAGAGTTTGAGGCTTCTGCACAGACCCTGCCAGGGGTTTAGAAATCACTACAAGCAAAGGGATCTAAAATAATCTTGTCTAAACCTGCATTTGGAATGTGTGAATTTTGACACACATGTAGCAGTCAATGCTATGTTTTACATACTGCCTAGAAGGAACGAAAACCCCTGCTCCCAGCAGCAGGAAAACTGCTTTAGAAGGAGAATCGTGTGGAAGTTGATGCCCAGGGTCTGTTATTTCAGATTAAATTTCACAAAACAATTTGTCCCAAGATGAATTATGGCAAAAACATGTCTAAGGTATCACAGGCCACAATTGTTGTTTTGCCAATATCTTTATAAGGAATTTACTATCTGTGCCACTCACCCCTGTCATACTAGTGAAAATGACAGCACCCACATTTTCAAAAAAAGGAAGAAAGGAAGGAAGACAAGTCATTGAGTAAAGTTTAAAAACTCGTTAAGAAGCTTCATAGTCCTCTCTCTAATGATACTACTAGAGGGTAAAAATATACTATTTTGTTTCTGGGGCTTTTGTTATGAAAGTTCTGAACACATACATCTCTATGAGGAGTTAATGTCTTGTGTCTCTTCAGGCTAAAGGCAGATGTTCCATCCATATTCTTTTTTTTTTAATGTGTGCATATGTGTTTGTGTGTGGGTGTTGGATCACCTGCAAATGGAGTTATAGACAATTGTGAGCTGCCATGTGGGTGCTGGAAATTGAACCTGGGTCCTCTGGAAGAGAAGCCAGTGCTCTTAACCATTGAGCCATCTCTCCAGCCCCTAACCCATATTCTTTTATTTCCTTTTTTATTGATTTTTATTGAGCTCTACATTTTTTCTCTGCTCCCCTCCCTTCCTTCCCCTCCCTTTCAGCCCTCCCCCAAAGTCCCCATGCTCCCAGTTTACTCAGGAGATCTTGTCCTTTTCTACTTCCCATGTAGATTAGATCCATGTGTGTCTCTCTTAGGATCTTCATTGTTGTCTAGGTTCTCTGGGATTGTGAGTAGTAGACTGGTTTTCTTTGCTTTATGTCTAAAAGCCACTTATGAGTGAGTACATATGATATTTGTCTTTCACTCAATATGTTGTATCCTAGCTCCATCCATTTGCCTGCAGATTTCAAGATGTCATTATTTATTTTCTGCTGTGTAGCACTCCATTGTGTAAATGTACCACATTTTCCTTATCTATTCTTTAGTCGAGGAGCATTTAGGTTGTTTCCAGGTTCTGGCTATGACAAACAATGCTACTATGAACATAGTTGAGCACATGTCCTTATGGTATGATTGAGCATCCTTTGGATATATACCCAAAAGTGGTATTGCTGGGTCTTGAGGTAGGTTGTTTCCTAATTTTCTGAGAAATTGTCATACTGATATCCAAAGGGGCTGAACCAATTTGCACTCCCACCAGCAATGCAGGAGTCTTCCCTTTACCCCACGACCTCTCCAGCATAAGTTGTCATCCGTGTTTTTGATCTTGGCTATTCTTACAGGTGTAAGATGGAATCTCAGAGTTGTTTTGATTTGCATTTCTCTGATACCTAAGGATGTTGAACATTTCCTTAAGTGTATTTCAGCCATTTTAGATTCCTCTGTTGAGAGTTCTCTGTTTAGGTCTCTACTCCATTTTTTTTTAAATTGAATTATTTGGTTTGTTGTTGTTGTTGTTGTTGATCAATTTCTTGAGTTCTTTGTATATTTTGGAGATCAACCCTCTGTCCAATGTGGACTTGGTGAAGCTCTTTTCCCATTCTGTAGATTGCCATTTTGTCTTGTTGACTGTGTCCTTTGCTTTACAGAAGCTTTTCAGTTTCAGGAGGTCCCATTTATTAATTGTTTCTTTCAGTGTCTGTGCTACTGGAGTTATATTTAGGAAGTGGTCTCCTGTGCCAATGAGTTAAAGTGTACTTCCCACTTTCTCTTCTATATGGTTCAGTGTGGTTGGCTTTATGTTGAGGTCTTTGATCCATTTGGACTTGGGTTTTGTGCATGGTAATAGACATTGATCTATTTTCATTCTTCTACATGTTGATATTCAGTTATGCCAGCACCATTTGTTAAATATGCTTTCTTTTTTCCATTTTATATTTTTTGCTTCTTTGTCAAAAATCAGGTTTTCATAGGTGTGCGGATAAATATCCGGGTCTTCAATTTAGTTCCATTGGTCCTCCTGTCTGTTCTTATGCCAGTACCAGGCTGTTTTCAGTACTGTAGCTCTGTAGTAGAGTTTGAAGTCAGGGATTGTGATGCCTCCAGAAGTTCTTTTATTGCACAGGATTGTTTTGGCTATCCTGGGTTTTTAGCCTTTTCATATGAAGTTGAGTATTGTTCTTTTGAGGTCTGTGAAGATTTTTGCTGAGATTTTGATGAGCATTGGATTGAATCTGTAGATTGCTTTTGGTCAGATTGCCATTTTTACTATGTTAATTCTACCATGTTAAGAACATGGGAGATCTTTCCATTTTCTGGTGTCTTTTTCAATTTTTTTCTTCAAAGATTTAAAGTTCTTGTCATACAAGTCTTCCACTTGTTTGGTTAGATTTACTCCAAGGTATTTTATGTTATTTGTGCCTATTGTGAAGGGTGATGTTTCTATGATTTCTTTTTCAGCCCATTTATAATCTGTGTAAAGGAGGGCTACTGATTTTTTGAGTTAATCTTGTATCCTGCTACATTACTGAAAGTGTTTATGAGTTGTAGAAGTTCCTTGGTAAAATTTTTGGGGTTGCTTATGTAAACTATCATATCATCAGCAAATAGTGAGAGTTTGACTTCTTCTTTTCCAATTTGTATCCCCTTGATCTCCTTTTGGTGTCTTATTGCTCTAGCTAGGACCTTAACAACTATATTGAATAGGTATGGAGAGAGTGGGAAACCTTGTCTTGTTCCTGATTTCAGTGGAATCGCTGGGAGTTTCTCTCCATTTAGTTTGATGTTGGCTGTTGGCTTGCTGTATATTCCCTTAATTATGTTAAGGTATGTTCCTTGTATCCCTGCTCTCTCCAAGACATTTATCATGAAGGGATGTTGTATTTTGTCAAATGCTTTTTTGGGCATCTAATGAGATGATCATGTGGTTTTTGTTTTTCATTTTGTTTATATGGTGGATTATATTGACAGATTTTTGTATGTTGAACCATCCCTGCATTTCTGGATGAAGCTGACTTGATCATGGTGGATGATTTTTCTGATAATGTTCTTGGATTCGATTTGCCAGTATTTTACTGAGTATTTTTGCATCAATGTTCGTGAGTGAGATTGGTCTGTAATTCTCTTTTTTAGTAATGTCTTTATGCGATTTGGGTATCAGGGTAATTGTAGCCTCATAAAAAGAGTTTGGCAATGTTCCCTCTGTTTCTATTGTGTGGAACAATTTGAGGGGTATTGGTATTAGTTCTTCTTTGAAAATCTTCTAGAGTTCTGAGCTGAAACCATTTGGTCCTGGGCTTTTTATGGTTGGGAGGCTTTTGATGACTGTTTCTATTTCTTTAGCAGTTATAGGTCTATTTAATTTACTTATCTGGTCTTGATTTAATTTCAGTAAGTGATATTTTTACAGAAAGTTGTCCATTTCTTTAAATTTTCCAATTTTGTGGAGTACAGGTTTTTGAAATATGATCTAATGATTCTCTGGATTTCTTCCATGTCTGTTCTTATGTTCCCCTTTTCATTTCTGATTTTGTTGATTTGGATATTCTCTCTCTGGCTTTTGGTTAGTTTGAATAAAGGCTTGTCTATTTTGTTTATTTTCTTGAAGAACCAACTCTTTGTCTCACTGATTCTTTGTATTGTTTTCTTTGTTTCTATTTTGGTGATTTCAGCTCTCAATTTGATTATTTCCTGCCGTCTAGTTCTCCTGGGTGAGTTTGTTTCTTTTTGTTCTAAAGTTTTCAAATCTAACCCTTATTCTTAAGATGTAGCAAAATCCATGCCTGAGATTGGAATACTGCACTCAGTTCCTTAGGCTTGTGCACAGACACCTCCACCCCCTGAGCAGTCTCGCCATACCTGTTTGTTGAGAAGGGGTTTAATTTAGCTCAGACTGTCTTTGGACTTTCCATGTCTTTCAAAGCTGGCTTTGAACTCCTGATCTTCCTGTCTCCTCCCAAGAGCTGGGATTACGGTTTTGTTTCACCATACCTGACTTGTGATTTGATTTCATTTTTGTTTTGTTTTCATTTTCCCTGAAGTGTGCACGGCTTTGTGTGTCATCCTTATTCCTCATCTTCATCACTGCTGTTCCAGTGAGTGACCTTAGTAAGAGGACTTCTAGAGGTTACCAAAGGAAAGCAGTCATGAACTATCTGTGCCTGCTTAGAGGAATGTGATTCCCCTTGAGCTTACTGCACTGGAAGGGGGCAGTCAGTGGTGATGCTGCCAGCACTGAGTCTTAGGTGCTCACTGATGGCCCCTTGGATTGTTCCTCAACTTTTTCAGTTTGTCACCAATCATTTCCTTTGCTCTTAGCTTGCTAGCAGCCTGATGGAGATGGTTATGATGATCAAAATGCTACTTCAGGCCATTGTTCTTGGGGACCTTGAGGTTGGTGATCCTGTTGCCTGTGTGGTTCTGGTATTTCACGTCCACCTTCTTTTGAGATCCTGAGGAATATGATCTGTGACTTCTACTACCATTTCTAGTTGCCTCTATAGACTTTGCAGTAGTTATCCACTGTTGGCAGGGATGCTGACGTCATCAGCACACGTTTGCCCTCTGCAGAGTCCCCTAGGCTGTCGTCGGGGCCCTGGAAGAAGAATGGAAGAGCAAACGTGGGAGTTTAAAGCTGGTAGGTGTTTTCAGGATCTCTGTTTTCTGTTTTGCTTTCTGGTTGTTCTGAGACCTGGGAAAGCAAAGATTTGGGTGTTCTCAGTGTAGGTTATAACGAGGGCTTTCTTTCTGGATTATGGATAACCTTCTTCTTGCTCTCTTCATGAGGAAGAAAGAGGGACCTTTCTACTTTTTATAACCCTGTCAGGAACAGTTTTGAGCATGAGTACGTAGATCAGCAGAGTCTGGTTTTATCCCTTAAGAGATGGCTCAGTAGTTAAGAACAAGAACTGCTGCTATGGGACAATGGTCTGTACCGTCACTTGTGTTTTAAATAAACGCTGATTGGCCAGCAGCCAGGCAGGAAGTAGAGGTGGGGTGATGAGAACAGGAGAATTCTGGGAAGAGGAGAGCTCAGTCTGCAGTCGTCACCCAGACACAGAGCAAGCAAGATGTGACTGCCTCGCCGAAAAAGATACTGAGTCACGTGCGTTTATTTGGGACTAAACGGATGTGGGAGCTGGTGGGACAGAAACCTCTGTCAACAAACTGCTCTTGCAGAGGACCCGTATTTGGTTACCAGCACCCATGTCAAGTGGCTCAGAACTGCTTGTAACTCCAGCTACAGGAGATCACACCAAGTACCTTCTTCTGGACTCCGCAGGCACCTGCACTCACATATACATCCTTAGACACACACACTTATAAATCTTTTTAAAACACTAACTTATGTCTAGTTTGTTGTGCAAGAACATGCGTTTTGTTAGGGTAAGTGTTGGTGCATAGCTGCAAACTGTGGATCTGAACTCTGAGGTCTTGTGAGCAGGCCAAGGTTAAACAGCTCCCACCTTTCCTTAGAAAACCTATTTGGAATACAGCATTCGTGGAATACAGCATTCGTGGAATACAGCATCCGTGGAATACAATATCAGTGGAATACAGCATCCGTGGAATACAGCATCCGTAGAATACAGCATCCATGGGATACAGCAACAGTGGAATACAGCATCCATGGAATACAGCATCAGTGGGATACAGCATCCGTGGGATACAGCATCCGTGGGATACAGCATCAGTGGGATACAGGATCCGTGGGATACAGCATACATGGAATACAACATCCATGGAATACAGCATCCGTGGAACACAATATCAGTGGAATACAGCATCCATGGAATACAGCATCTGTGGAAAACAGCATCCGTGGGATACAGCATCCGTGGGATACAGCATCAGTGGAATACAGCATCTGTGGGATACAGCATCAGTGGGATACAGCATCCGTGGAATACAGCATCCGTGGAATACAGCATCAGTGGGATACAGCATCAGTGGGATACAGCATCTGTGGAATACAACATCAGAATACCCAGTTCATCCACACAGTTCCATGAGTACATGTAACATCTAATTATCAAATAAATGACTGAGAGTAAGACAGGGCTAGAGCTGGATGACAGTGGGAAGGGCAGGCTTGTAATCACTAAGTGAAGATGTGCTGACGTCATTAATTTGTCAATTTAAGTAGTGGGAAAAAAATTGCAATGAAACATAAGTGCAACCTAATGATTTATCATTACCTTTGAAACATAGTTAGAAACATTGCTGGCTTCATCATTACAAACTACTTATTAACTGAATATACCCTGGAATTTATGCCCTTGAATTCACTGTCACTTTATGGTATTATAGAAAGATATTTGATCTTTGTCCAGGTTCCTGGATCCCAAAACCCTTGGAATTTCCTGAGTAATAAGGGTGATAGCATTTTTTGATCTAATGAAGCATCTTTTGCCTCCAAGATAGCTTCAGGATGGAGACTGGCAACTGAAAGTCTAAGCCTTGCTTGGAAATGTAGAATTTTAGTCCAGACTTAGCTTCAAAGATGGGAGAAGGCTCTGGAGATTGAGTTCATTCACTACTGATCAGTGATTTAATTATTCATGCTCATGTTACAAAACCTCCAGAAATATCACGCAATGATGGCGGTAGGCAGCCTTCCAGTCAGTGACACATCACGGTGCTGAGAGAGAGGTGTCTGTATTCCCTTTCTTTATGGAGACAGGGGCTTCTGCTTCTGAGGTTCCTCTAGATCTCACCTTATAGATCTCCTCAACCAGATAGTCCCTGTATTCTTTACAATAAACTGATAAACATAAATACATTGCCTTCAAGGCATCTGTGAGCCATTCCTATGTTATCAAACACCATGGTCAGTCGGAAGTACTGCTGGCCCAGGACTTGACTGAACTGATTGAATCTACATTGTAAACACAACAAACTTCAGATGAGCCCATGCTCAATCCTGTCTTATTTTCTCCTTGGGCTTCTTGCTTAACCTTAACTGATACTAAAAACATCAATTTATGGGGATTATAAACCCCATTGTGCTTTGTTTTGGCTAGTCTTGAAATTCTGACCTTCCTCAAAGTCAAGGATCTCATCTGTCTGAGTTAAGGTCCCTAAGAGAGAGAGGAAGTCCTGGGGCTACAGGCTGGGCAGCTGTGTCACCGGTGATTCCTGCAGTCACGAACGTTGGATGCTCTGCAAAGAAAAGCCCTAGTTTCTCACACTTGAGTTCCGCTGCACCAATCTTTTCCCTTCTCAAGCACCATCCAGACCGCCAACTGGGTGTGCCTCATGCTACCCAACCATGGCCCCAGTGAAGACGATGGGATCGTGTGTGTCTCTTTGTGATGTCTTCACAAAGGCTGAAGTAGCCTGAGGGAAGGGGTAGAAGAGGTTTCCAGAAGAGCACAGCACACATGAAGGCTCAGAGGGGCATCAGCCACACTCATTTGCAAGGACAGCGGGTAGTTTTGAAATCCCTTAAAGAGGAACAAGAGAGATGGCTCAGTGTTTAAGAGCACTTAATGCTTTTACTGAGAATTGAGTTCAGTTCCCAGCACTACATCAGGTGGTTCACAACTATATATATGGTGGTTTGAAAGAGCATGGTGCCGGGTGGTGGTGGTGCACACCTTTAATCCCAGCACTTGGGAGGTAGAGGCAGGTGAATCTTAGTGAGTTCAAGGCCAGCCTGGTCTGACAAGCAATACTGTTACACAGAGAAACCCTGTCTTGAAAGAAAAAACAAAACAGAAAGAAAGAAATAAAAAGAAAATGGCCCCCAAAGGAGTGGCACTATTAGGAGGTGTGGCCTTGTTGGAGTGGGTGTGGTCTTGTTGGAGGAAGTGTGTCACTGTGGAGGTGGGCTTTGAGGTCTCACATGCTCAAGCCATGCAGAGCAAAACGGTTCACTTCTTGTTGCCTGCAGATCAAGAATGTATGACCCTCAGCCTCTTCTCCAGCGCCCTGTCTGCCTTCACGCCACCATGTCACACCATGATGCTAATGGACTGAGCCTCTGAAAATCTAAGCCAATTTAATATATTCCCGCTAGAAGAGTTGCTGTGGTCAGGGTGTCTCTTCACAGCAATAGAAAGCCTAACGAAAGCACTGTAATCCCAGCTCCAGGAAATGTGTTTTCTGGATTCTGTGGGCACCTGGGCTTACATGCACAAGTCCCTACCTAGACACATAGACATAATTTCTAGAATTGCCTAAAAGAAGTCAGGAAAGCATTTAAGAACAGCAAATTCAGAGCAGCATTTCAAAAACACACAAAAAAATTAAACTTTAATAAAAATCACATAAGTCTCTTAGCATAAGAGACTGTAAGATCCTGACTATTTATACCAGTAATAGGTCCCAGAAGTTACAGTGTAATTCCCTGGGCTCATATTTTTTTCTTATATATTTTATTTAAATTCTTTCCCATTTTAAAAAGATGCATTTTATTTGGGACGAAAGGGCTTGCCACGGTATGTGTGGTGTCCAAGGACAACCTCCAAGACTTGGTTTTCTCTTCCTACAGTCTAAGTCCGAGGGACTGAACTCAGGTCCTTCAGCTTAGCGGCAAATGTCCTTACCCACTGAGTCATCTCACCGGCCTCCTGATGGCTACTTAGCTTAGTCAGCCATCGGTGTGCTTGGAGTTGGGAGATGGTCACGCAGTTTCAGAGTGAACATAACTCAGGGCTTTTCTCCTATAGAGAACCAGGGCTCAGGGAGTACTTTGGTTGCCGTTTGACTCATTAGCAGCGCAGTAGGCCTGAGTGCAGTTTCCGGATTCTTCCGCCAATGCCGTTTCTGGAACATACTATGAGTCTTGTAACTTTTGCCTTTCAGACACTTTTCTTTCTGTTTTTTTTTTTTATTTTTTCCTGTTCTGCCATCTCCTTTTCTCTCCCTCTTTCATACTCTTCCTTTTTCATCTTTAAAAATAAAGTTATATTTGCTTATAGAAAATTGGGTGTTTGAAATCATCAAACAACTTAATTCAGTATTTAGTTAATGATTCTCACATGGGCTAGAAACCGAGTTCTTACCAGTAGGATATTAAAACAAACACAGAGAGATAGCTACAATTAAAGCACTTGGCAAGAGCCTTGTAAAAAAAATTTTTTTACAGGATCTTGGAGGTGTGTGTGTGGGGTGCCACATGAATTAGACTTTTGAAGAAAGGAAGGATTTAATTTAAAAGGGACGAGAAAACAGCAGGAAAAGAATTGTGTGCAAAATGAAGAGATGCATAGGCCCAGAGGAAGGGAGCAATGCAAGACAGGGAAACATCGAGCAGAGTGGGGTGCTTTGGAAAGAAAAAAACTGGAAAACGCACTGACTGCTACTTATGCCTCAGGCCAGGAACTCTCTCAGTTGTCAAACTCAGAGTAGCTAAGGCACAAGAGCGTGGAACTGCCAGTCAGATGCCATGAGATTGGTAGCCAGTCTCCCTGAAATAAAAATGAGTAAAACCAAACACCTCAGTTTAGGAAGGCTGATATTAAGGCGGGAGAACTCAAGAACCCTTACAAGGAGACACACTAGCACACTTCTGCCTCAAGGGGGCGCCCAAGCTCTCCATCCTTCATTCTAAAGCGATGGCTAAAATGAATCCAGAACAGGATGAAAGGGGAAGGGGGTGTATAAGAGGTACAGAGGTTAATGGAAGCAAGCTGAGAGATTTTCCTCATTAATAATCCCTGAGGATCCTGTGAGTGACTCGCGTAATGCTTTTATATTTTTCTCTGCCCTGTCTTTGATTGATGGCTGGGACATTAAGCCACTATGGAGGAAGTATCCTTGGAGGCCTTTGTTCTGCCAGCTACTGTACCAGAGGCTTGCTATGTTTGGGACCTGGCCTGAGCTGGCAGGAAGGAATGAGCCGTTGCTCCCAGCAGCATTTGTGCACTGTTGGGGGAGAAACGATGAGAATCAGGGTCCTGGCCAGAATGTTTCCTCTTGCTAATGTATGAAACTGGCATAGATAAACAGAATTTTGGAAGCAGGGAATTGATGGGGCATGATTCTTGATGAGGGGACCGCATCCAAGCTTTGATTAGTGACTCCAAAGCAGAGAAGCAAACCTACTTCCAGTGCTGGGAATGGTACCTTTGAGAAGCCAGGAGTGGTGGCGCATACCTTTAATCCCAGCACTGGAGACAGAACCACACAGATCTCTGCGAGATGGAGGCTAGCCTGATCTACACAGCAAGTAAGAAGTGAGAACTTGTCTTCGGAAAAAAAATGAGGGTGGAAGACGAGCAGAAAGAAAGAGTACTGTTGAAAAACTGCCAGTACAATTGTGAGGCTCCGCCCCTCAAATACAGAGCCGAATCCGACCTCTTCAGTGCCTAGAATAAGCTGCTCGGGATGTCTGGCAATCTAAGGAATGCAGGGCCAGATCTGAGCTATTTTGTAGGCACCTCATCTACAAAAAGAATGTGTCCTCGGGTAGAGAAACCTTTGTTCAATTTCGGAGAGAGGAAATAGGAACACTAGGAGCAATTGGCTGCGCTGCTGCACACCTGTGAACCCTGCCGTCCGGAAACTGAGGCAGGAGGATCTCAAGTTTGAGGACATCCTTGGCTACATAGCCTACAAGAGTGTGTCTCAAAACAAACAGGGAATGCCTCTAACAAATGATGGTATAAATCTAGGATCCTGAAAGGTGGCTGATCTGAAGGAATGGAGGGGACCGGTGTGTGACACAAAGAGGTGCCACTAGTACCCATGCTGTTTTACGAGCCCAGAGAGGTGCTTACTGCACCAGTATTAGACACTCTGTCACATGCTGGTGTCCGAACGTCACGATTTACCCATATCATTTGTTTGTTTGGTTGGTTTTTGGTTTTGTGAGGTAAGGTTTCTCTGTGTAGCTCTGGCTGTCCTGGAACTCATTCTGTAGACCACTCTCGCCTCGAACTCAGAGATTTGCTTGCCTCTGCCCCCCCCCCCAAGTGCTGGAATTAAAGGGCGTGTCACCTCTGCCAATTTACCTTATTTTTTTTATCTTTTTTCTGCACGCTGAGAACATTTTAAACATTCCTTTTATGACCCAGTTACTCCTCTGAATTATTTTCCAAGTGTAAATTCCTAAAAGCAGAATTGGTACTCAAAGAGTGTACATATTTTAAGGGTTTTGATATCTGTATTTTGATATATTGATTTGTATATATATATTGACAAATTGCCTGGTAAAATTATGTATTGTATAAATGGCTATGGCATCTAAGTCTTGAGAGTCTTCACTTATTTGATAATTATTTCAATAATTTAATGTTAATTTGTCATTTATATTTCTTCCATGAATAAACTGTTCATATTTATTGCCTATTTTAAAAATTTAGGCTCTTTGTCCATCACTTTACCTGAGATACCTTTTCTTTTGTTGTTCCTATGTCTCAGCTGTTTCCAGGTTCTTGATGTCATCTTCAAAGAAGTGAAGAAACACTCATGGTCTTAGTCAATGTTCTCTTGCTGTGAAGAGACACCATGACCAAGACAACTCTTGTAAGAGAAAGCATTTAATTGGGGCTGGCTTATCACTCAAAGAAATATACTAGGATTTATGGCCATGGTGGGGAGCAAGGCAGCATACAGGCATTGTGCTGGAGAAGGAGCTGAGAGTTCTACATCTAGATGAGCAGGCAGCAGGAAGAAAAGACTTTGGGCTTAGCTTGAGCATTCGAAACCTCAAAGCCCACCTCCAGTGACACACTTACTCCAACAAGAGCACACCTCCTAATCCTTCTCAAGTAGTGCCACTCCCTGATGACCCAGAATTCAAATATATGAACCTATGGGGGCCACTCTCAGTCAAACCACCCCCCATAAATTGCAAACTGGCAAGGAAACTCTATTCAGAAGGAGAAGCAGATCAGATACACAGCAAGAAAGCAGCAGGCTCCTTGAGTTCTTGAGTTCAAGGGTATCTACTCATTATTTGGGGCTTCCTTTTATGGAGTTCAGGAGGTAGAGGAGTTGATAGAGTAAGGTAGGTGATTCTTTCATTGTACTTTCTCATCACAACTGCCAGCCCACAAATAATGACCCAAAAACTTATTTTAAATTATGAAAGCTTAGACTTGTTCCTAACTAGCTCTTTTCTTTTTGAGATCTATCTATCTATCTATCTATCTATCTATCTATCTATCTATCTATCTATTGTGTATAGAGTGTTCTGCCTGCATATATGGCTGCAGGCCAGAAGAGGGCACCAGATCTCATTACAGGTGGTTGTGAGCCACCATGTGGTTGCTGGGAATTGAACTCAGGACCTCCAGAAGAACAACCAGTGCTCTTAACCTCTGAGCCATCTCTCTAGCCCCTCTAACTAGTTCTTATAACATAAATCAACCCATTTATTAGACTACCTCCTGCCACATTGCTTGTGGCTGTTGCCTCTCCTCCTGAATGTCCTGTTTCCTCTGCCTCTGGCTGACAGCTCCACCTTTCTTCCAGAGCTCTTTCTCTCTCTCCCCAGAAGTCCCACATATACCTCCTGCCTAGCTATTGGCCATTCAGATTTTTATTACAGTAACCACAGCAATACATCTTCACACAGTGTAAAATTATCCCACAACATTTCCCCCTTTTTGTCTAAATAAAAAGGAAGTATTTTAATATTACATAGTAAAATGATATACAATAAGAACAATTATCAGATCACAATTACATTTACAATATTCAGTCCATTTGTACTTGGCAAATTGAGAGAAATTACTTCATTATCTATTCTATCTTGGAGATTCCAAAGTTTTATACCTAAACCATTTTCTATCATAACTTGTATTATTATCCTAAAAAATCTTTTTAGACCTAAAACCATCTCCTTAGATCTAAAACCATTTTCTTAGATAAACAACATAAGCTTTTATGTCTCTCAACCTTATGCACATCTCTTTTGTGAGTTTCTTTTCTTAATTTGGTAATAAGGAAAACTGTAACTATAACTATCCAGTCTTCAACCCTATCAGAGACCTAAGAAGGATAAAATATTACCTGAGTAAACAGGAAGTGTAGAGCAAGCAACTTGCAAACCAAAACTATATAAATGACAGAGACATCTGGCTGCTTGGACAGTCACCCAAGGTTTCTCTGAAATATTGGGGCATCCTTAGAATATCTGACAGACTTTTCTGTGAAGCAGGAATTTTGGAAGAACTGTCACCTTGTCTTGGCAAAGTTCATCACTTGCTTTCTTTTGTATCTTATTTGTCTAGTTTGGACAGCATACTGTCAGCAGTTGAGAGGAGGGTAGTTTCTTGCCCAGTGGATAACTTTGCAAAAATAAAAGCAAACTCCATATGGAGGTTCTTTAATGTCCATCATCCATTTTTTGAAGTAAATTGATGCTGCCAGGAGCCGACATGTCTCACTGTCATGAAAAGCCTTAGGTTACTAAAACATCTTAAAAGCCATATCCTATAGGTCTCTGAAGAGTTTGAACACCACCTATCTAAAATATATCTCTGTTTAACACTGAAAGTATACCTAACAGGACTACAAGTTTGATTATTGTAGATAACTAACTACTAACCTAACTAATTATACATTACATTTTAAAATGAGCTATATAAGTACAATATCATAAACAAGAGTTGAAATATATATACAGTATAACAAAAATAACCTTAAATTTGTATCAATATACAAAAATATCTTAAGAAATAGCAGAAACATATATAGAGTATGTTCTAACAAAAATAACCTTAAATTTGTGTCAATATACAAAAATCCATACCAATTTAAATTACTTGAGATTAATAGTTGCTTTTTAGTTTAAAGTAGACTACCCTTTTATTCTGTCTTTTCCATATCTCCAGCCTCCTTTGCTTAGTTTCTTTCCTTACCATGACTAGTAACAATTTGCAACTACCCCCCTACCAAATGACAATAAACATATATAATCCATAGAACAACCAAAACCACCCGCCCCACCGTTTGAGAATGTGGGTGTTATGTTCTCCAGACTGCTTCCTATTGCCTGGGGGTGTGATGGTCTCTAAACTACTTCTTTCATCTCTAAGGGACCTTGAGAGATTTAAGATAATGATCAAATCCTGGGAGAGCTAGCTGAATTATTTGTTTGTTCAGTCTCTGTTTAATGGGAAAGTGTAGGGCTTATCTGAAGTCCTGACTGGAGTTGTGCGTGGGGCTGGACCATCTCAACCAGAAGCTTTGAAATTGTCCTGGATGCAGAACTCTGAGGAAACTGTGACAGAGACTTCTGAGAGACTGGATCACCTGGGCTACTTGTCTTCATTAGTGTCTGGTCCCCCAGTTCTGAAAACATACAAACTTTTAAAGGTAACATACATATCTGCATCAACACAATCATGGAATGTGTGATATGTACAAGTCAGTTAAAGATGGCTTTTTGTTCCATGTTTGAGCAGGTAAAAGGCACTTGTCCACTTTATACGCCCCTTCGGACTGTGTAACCAAACTGTTATGAGGACTCTATAGCCAACAGGATTTATCATGTCTCATCCAGTTTCAGAGCTCTTCCCACGCAAAGGGATCAGCATACATGTCACTTGTCCCTTAGTCTTTCCTGGCTTCCTCCCTCACATCTGTAGGCAAGATTCTCAGGAGGGCTCCCCCGGTCAAATCTAGTCTTTGTTAATTTCGAAGGAATCCATAGATTTTCTATTTCCTGTGCAAGCAAAAGCACAACCTCTCCCCCACGCAACACATTTCCCAACTTCCATTCTGAAGTCAAGACATCCCTAAAGGACATAGGCTGGTTTAACTCAGCAGTCCCTTCCATAAGTCAGTGTCTCCCAGCTGCTGCCACTCCCTCATCAGCACTTAAAGCAGTCAAAGTCAGCAAAGCAACACATAGGATCCAGGTGCCCTGTGTATTTCCTATCCTTATGTGGCTTATTTTTTTATTCTCTCTTTAAAGACTTCTCTTTATTACTTTTAGACTATTTATTTTTCTATGACTATCTATACCCATTTTATTTTCTTTCTTTAAAGCATACTACACCTGTTTAGAGGTTGTCTCGATCCTGACTTTCTCAGCACCTGTATCCATACACCTGCAGCATTCTCTGACGTGTGAACCAAACTTTAAACTGCTAAGTGGCATCTAGGCCCTCTGCTGCAGGGCTCGGGTTTAGCACATAGCCTTGGGGCTGGCTCTGCCCCCTTCGGGTCAGTGAGAGCTGAGTTTCATCCCTGTGGGCCCCAGGCGGGAGCCAGTCTATTCACCCAGCTCTGGGAAATTTCTGGGTCCACACTGCAACAGGCATTTTTACCTGGTCTCCTGTGGCCAAGGAGAGAGCTGCCCGCTGTTCATAAACTACAATCAAGTGCTCTGTAGCAGGACCTCATGGAAGAGCCATTCCTCTGTAAGCCACAAGCATAGAACCTACCTGTCTCCCCCGCAGCTTTCTCAGGCCCTGTGTGGATTTACATGCCAAGTGTTCGGAACCAAATGTAGCGTTTATCTAATTATTCTTTATCAATAAAACCTCAGGAGTCAGATATCAGGGTAAAAACCTGATTGATCAGAGAAGAGGTGGAAAAGCAACTAGTGACCTCTTCTCTCTCTTCCTCCATCCAAAAGGGCCAAACCTCTTCCTAAGCCTCTCCCTACTACTTCCTGTGTCTCTCTACATATCCTGGGTCCTCCAGAACCTCTATGCTGAATTTTGGTCTACTAGCATCTAGCTAGCTCCACCCTCTGATTGAAGGTTAACTTTGCTGCCAGTCTTGAGACTGTCAAAGTGCAATCAAAATATCCCACAGCAACTTTGGTTTGTCTTAAACACTCGTTTGAGACAGGGTCTCACTATGTAGGCCGTGGTGGCCTGGAAGCTCAGAGCTCCACCTGCCTCTGCGTGGGAAGCACTGGGGTTAAAGGTGTGTGCCCCCACACCCAACTTGAGAGGAAGGTTTTGAGAATAGTAGCTTTTCAGCTTCGTGTGGCAACTGCCACTTTGCAGTTCCATTAATAACCCCTTAACCGCAACGTTACCAGGTTCTCATATTGTTTCCACTTCTCTCACCCATCCTACCTTACGAGAAAACAAAACAATAACAACAATAAAAGCCTTTTTTGGACATCCCACCACCCCTACCGCTTGCTCTGGCTGGCTTTATTCGAAAGCCTCAACACTGATCCCCATAGATGCCGCTCTCTCCTCCACTACCATCACGTTGTTGGGGAGCTAACGCGGGCCTTGGATAAGGCCAGGCAAGGGCTCCAGCGCAGAGCTGCGTCACAGCCTCTGTCACTAACATCACATCGAGCCAGGCACAGAAAGACAAGTGTTTCACACGAGCCCATCTGTGGAAGCTAAAAAGCAACTGATCATTTCGAGTAGATGATAGAATAGAAGTAAATTAGAAGGCAGGAAGGGAGGAGGAGTATACATTTAAAATAATTAGAGTCTGAAAGTTCCCAACTCATGGAAGTGGTTTTTGAGGAGATACACTAATTATCCCATGTTGATTCTTTTTGTATAGTATAGAGTTGTACTGAATTACAATACGGTAGTCTATAAATAAGCACAAATTTCAGCTTAAATATTATCAAAGCCTTCTCTCTGCCTGGGGAATGTCTTTCTTCTTTCTTCAATTTGTGTACTGAATTCACATATCCTAGACAAACTCGGTGTCCTGAATTCATATCCTAGACACACTCAGTATCCTGAATTCACAAATCCTAGACACACTCAGTGTCCTGAATTCACAAATCCTAGACACACTCAGTATCCTGAATTCACAAATCCTAGACACACTCAGTGTCCTGAATTCATATCCTAGCCACATTCAGTGTCCTGAATTCACATATCCTAGACACACTCAGTATCCTGAATTCACATATCCTAGACACACTCAGTGTCCTGAATTCACATATCCTAGACACACTCAGTGTCCTGAATTCACATATCCTAGACACACTCAGTGTCCTGAATTCACATATCCTAGACACACTCAGTGTCGTGGAGACTGCTCCTCACTCTTCATGTTCAAGGCCTGGCGACCGCTAAGTGTTGCTATCCTGCTTTCCGTAAACTCCCAAATCCTTCTCAAGCCTCTGGCCTCAGCACCCACAAAATCTCCAACCCTCAGACTCTGCCGGCTCTTAAGCTCTCTGCTTATCCCGCCCTCTTCCCTCTGCCTTTGCTAGCAGGCATCAAGGATGCTGATCCTTGGACACTTCCCTTGCTCCTCATGTCACCAGCCTCCAGGTTGCTGACCCTTTCAGAGTCACCTGAACACACTCCAGTGACCCAGAAGAACTCAACCGCTATTCTTTGGCTCAGAATAGACAGAAATCAGTACGTTTAGCCTTCCGGTATCTTGGAAAATGTTTCAGGGCTCGCCAGTGTTTTCAGGGTATTATTATAGAGAATGTCCTCACACTGACGGTTACCGAAGTTTTGGTTAATTGATTTGAGAATCGATTGGGAAAAGTACAAAACATACTAGATTCTCTGTATGTCAAATCTGTCTTATGAAGACACGTAGGAAGCAGATAGGTTCTACCCAGGTAATACAGGGTACTCCCCCAGCCTAAGATCTTTAAATTAATCATATCTGAACCACTCAACCTTTGTTTTTAAAATCAAATAAGACTGCATTTGTGGCTTCTGGGAAATCTTTGTGTGGTCATTATTCATCCACAGTTGCTCTCTTGGATGGTGGGGGTGGCATTCCCACTGATTCATAGGAGAAAGGGAGTAGAGAAAATCTTCAAAGAGGATCATCCCTAAAGTCGATTGCTTTTTCTGGAAGATAACAGCTTAGCTAGTGTTGGGTATGTCAGATTGGGAGATAAAAAAATAAATCGGTCACATTGGGGTTTGTGTGTTCTGTATATGGGCTGTGGGTTTCCAGTGTTTTGTGCTGCTTAGACTGAGACTATCCAGGATGGTACAATAGGAAATGATACCTGGTGGGCGGGGTGGCACACACCTTTAACCCCAGCACTAGGGAGGCAGAAGTAAGATCCATCTCTAGGAGTCAAAGATCATATAGTGTTCTGTACAGTGATTTCCAGGCTACATAGGGAGACTCTGTCTCAAAGAAAAGAAAAGAAATGGTACCCAGAGCTCAGATCCAAGGCAAGAGCCAAAGGCACAATGAACCAGAGCAGCCCGGTAGAAGGCTTGAGAGATGCTGCTCCAGAGAGCTCCCTGGTATCCCTGACAACCATGAGCAAGGTGAAGGATGTCTGAAAAATCAGGGCTTTGGTGGCACAGGAACTTTTGAGCTTTCACAATCTACCTGCTAATTTCATGTACTTACTCATTGTAGTCTACCAATCAAGCTCGTTAACATTTTAAGAACATTTATGTATTTGTGGATGCGTCTTTGTGTGTGACTGTGTGCCCATGTGTAGGGGGGCACATGTGTGTGAAGGCGCATAAGGCTCTGCCCGAGTGCAGGAGCCGGAAGAGGGCACCGGGTTTAGTCTTCTGTCACTCTCTGCCTATTTCTTGGAGACAAGGTCTCTCCTTGATCCAGGGACTCACATTTTATGGGTGCCAGTGAGCCTCCATATGTCATACATACAGCCCAAACAACAATGCATATAAAATAAAATATAAATAAATTATATGTAAAAAAGAATCAGACAGCCGCTGTTCCTGTTGTTAGGGGTTCCATAAGAAGACCAAGCTACAGAACTGTAACATGTACGCAGAGGGCCTAGGTCAGCGTCATGCAGGCTCCCTGGTAGTTGGTTCAGTCTCTGAACCCCTATAAGCCCACGTTAGTTGAGTTGATTGTGGGGGCCTCCCTACAATCTTGTTAATATTGTTTAATATATATTTTTAAATGGTATTGGGGATTGAACCTAGGGCCTTACATACACAAGCCAAGTGCTTTACCCCCAAGGTATATCCCCAGCTCTCCTTTTTGCTTTTTATTTTGAGACAAGAGTTTTAATAACTTATGTGGACTGGGCTTGAACTCACTCCGTAGCCCAGACATACCTTGAACTTGTGAACCTAAAATCCCAGCCTCCTAAGCTGCTGAGATTAAAGGGCTGCAATACTAGCCTGACCTAATATTTCTCTGTTTTAAGTGGCATAGCGAGAAGTAAGCAGAGTAGCTTTCATGTGCTATTAGCAAGGATGGAGAGAGGACAATATGAGCAGGCAGAGTTGCAGCTGTGAATCTCCCCAACCCACTGATCTTCCGCTGGGCTTTCACAGCCCTCCTCCATAAAAACATTTAAAGTCTATTTTCTAAATTCCTTAAAGAAATTTTGTCAAAGGACTTGGACAGGGAGTGTCCCTTCAGCCTGAACTAGAGGACATTTGAGTTATGTTGCTCATTGTTTGAGAAAGAATTCCTGTATGTTAATGGTTCTTACTAATTTGGGCATGACGGGGCAGGCCTTACAGAAGACTGAAAATTCTGTAACGCTTACGTAGATCAGTGGGAAATGCTAGGTGTAGGTGGGGACACTTACTTCAGCCCTCTCTACCCACCAAAGGCAACCACGGGGTAAAATCAATATCTTAGTTAAGAGGTCTTAAGAGATGAGTGAGCCGGGCTTTCCCAGATCACTAGAGAAGCCCCAAGCAAAAAGAGGATGGAGAAACATTGCGGGTGACCCTGAGACTCTCACCGCATTGGGCATTCCCCCAAGAGACAGGGGCCCTGCTTACGTGCTGAGGCCTGTGGGTGGGTGGGGGAGCCCTCAATGGCGGGGGCGGGGAAGGGGAGCCCAACTTTTTCTGATTAAGATGGAGAAGGCCTCAATGACTAAGTGACGGGACAGGTGACGTGGTGGAGCAGTGATGGGCGGCGGCGTGGATGTCATGGCAGTCCAACCACGGATTTTGGAGAGGAGCCAAAAGCCCCCGAGAGAGAACTGGGGGAGAATATGTGAATGCATGAGATCTAGAGTGTTAGGATGGCTTAGAAACTTTATTGAGCATTGAATGCCAAAGCAAGGAGAGGCAGGTATCTCTCTTTTTCAGGTTTTCTTCCTTTACCAGCCTACACCTTCACCTCTGTATCGCACTGCGTGTAAAGCCTAAATGCACAACACCAATGAGAACTGTATGGGGCAGTGCTTCATGGAATTTAAAGCTACAATGATGATAAAGAAAGCAACAGAATAGCATTTTTGAGGCTTACTCATGTAGACACTGGTTTAAGCATTACTTTACACATATCCATCTCATTTAATCTCCCTAACAATTTGTGATATTTTCCTATTCTCGTTTTATAAGGAGAAAAACTTAATCTTAGGGAAATAAGGTTAAATGGCTCATTCAAGGAAATGTAGTGTTAGAATTTTAACAAAGACCAGAATTTTCTGTCATGCCTTGGCAAATACATATCAGTTGAGGGGGTTGTTTCGATCTCATTCAGTGTGAGTAGAATATAGACAGCAGAAGAACTCAGATTTGATGAAAACTAACCATTACATAATGGATAAGAGCAAGTCAACACAAAGTGACTTTAAAGGAAAAAAAAATGGTACCCAGATCAAGAGTAGAATGCTGATCTATGCCCAGGAAGTATAGTGGGATAGCCCCCTTCATCTCAGGTCCAGAGAACCTGCCAGGAGAGCCATTCCTTCAGCTCGGTCATCTCTACTTTTTGTTTGTTTTCCACTGATGAATCCAGAGATATTCCCTGGTTCTGGGGTTTGACACCAGAGTTCAGGACTTCTTTCTCTACCTTATTGCTTTTTTGAGGTGATTGCTCACTCTGAGGGGGTGGTGGGTCTACTGATCCTATTCTTGGGCTTAGTCAGTACCCCTCCCCCGATTCAGACTGCGCCACCACCACTGCTCAGCTGAGAGACCCTGTCTTAAAAAGCCGAAGCTGACGGCACCTGAAGAACTATCCAGGGTTATTCCCGCACCCCCCCACCCCCCATACCTAGTATCCTCATTCTTGTTACTTGTTTGTTTGCTGTTGTCATTTTTGACATAGGATCTCACATGGCCCAGGTTGACCTCAAACTCCCTATGTAATGTAAACTGGCCTTGAACTCCTTCCTAATCCTCCTGCTTCTGCTTCACAAGTATTGGCATCACAGGCCTGAGTCTCTCAGCTGAGCAGTGGTGGCCCAAGTCTTTCATCCCAGCACTCAGGAGGCAGAGGCAGACAGATCTCTGTGAGTTCAAGGCCAGCCTGGTCTTGGTTCCAGGACAGGCTCCAAAGCTACAGAGAAACCCTGTCTTGAACAAAGAGATAAACAAAAACAAAGAAACAGACAAAAGGAGAGGGTCTCTCAACTGGTCTTGGTGCTCACCATGAGGGTTAAGCTGGTTGCCCAGTGAGCCCTGGAGTCCACTTGTCTCTGCTTCTCCAGTTTACAAGTGTATGCTATTACAGTTGGCTTTTAAATTTTACTATGTGGATTCTGGTGATAGAATTTAGGACCTCATGCCTGTAAGGCAAACACTTCACAAATTGAGCTGTTTCTTCAGCCCTAATGTAGTTTAAAGCAAACACTTGATTTGGGCCACATGGGCTCTGTTTCAGATCTGACCTTGCTTGTATATTTAACAGTATTTACTGACAACCTGCTTAGTCTTATAACAGTGTCTTTGGATTAACCCAACAGTCATACAGTGTGAAGAAATTGCCCTGTGCTTCTAAGGAAAACAAAACTAGGTTCAAATCCTACCGATGGGCCGCAGGGGCTTGGGCCTTGTATCTTCTGAGTAGCCATCTTTCTATCTATAAACACTAACAAGAATAGTGGTAGGAGAGGAAGCATACACACACAGTGAAAAGGAAATTACATCATTTTGAGAATATATTCAAGTACATGGTCTGGTATCTAATGGAAAATCAATATACTCTGTTGCCAAACATGGCTCAATTTGGGATATTTCAAAACACGGTCATAACGTGTAGACAGATAGCAGGTCATTCTTGCATGCTTCACGAGTGCTCACCTGTATGTATCTGCTCTCGATCACACTGACACTATCATTAATTCCTTCAACACCTGTGGATTAAAAATCTACTCTAGAGGCTGTGGGTTGTGGTGTACACCTTTAACCCCAGCACCCAGGAGGCAGAAGCACGTACTCTGTGAATTTAAGGTCAGTCCAATGTCTAGAAAAAGTTCTCGGTCAGCCAGAGATACACAGTAAAACCCTGTCTCAAGGAAAATAAAATCTAGTGTACATCAATCGCAGGATTACAAATGCTAAAACACATGTGTGCTTCTTGAGAAGATTCCTAATTTGTAGAAAGAAACTAGGTGTATAAATCTAACATTACTGTTCTATGTATTAATTGCATCTATGCATAAGAATAAAGGCATCTCTGAGCCTCCAAATTCCATGGCTAGCCTGCATGATGGTGACTCCTCAATGAGTCTTCTACCATCTTCTCCTTGTGAATTAGCAAAATTTATACTGATCAAGGCAGCTATCTTGAGTTTAGGCTCTCGGTCTCCCTTCTGGAATGCTGTTCACCTGGAAAGCTACCCTGCCGTCCGCAGGCAACTTAAAGCTCAACGTGAAGCATGTCCAACATTTCCAGGTTTCAATATCTTCTGCTCAGCAGGTTCCGTGGTCCCAGTTCCAGACAGTCGAATTTTGACAAGGGTTTTGAAATGGCACATCTTTACATACAGCTTGGAGTAATAGAATTATGTGAGACAGGAGATGTTTTGCTGTTGGAAAAACTTCACGGGTGGTTCTGATTCTGGGGCTAAGAATCACTGATCTGAGCACTTATTCCTGTATAGGCAATACGAATTACCACGTGCCACCTTTTATTTTCCTGAATCCATAGCATTTTGTGAGTATTTTTGAAAGAAGAAGAAGACAGAAGAAGAAGAAGAGGGGGAGGAGGAGGAAGAGAAGAAGGAGGAGGAAGGAAGGAAGGAAGGAAAGAGAGCTGAATATGCCGAGCAGATTAACAAGCAGATGGAACAAGAAAGCAGAGGATATAGCAGCCTGAAGAGCAGCGAGATGGGGCTGAGAGATAATGGCTCGGGTAAGAGCACCATCCCTGGTACCCGCATGGAGACTGACAACCATCTCTAACTCTGGTCTCAGGGAATCTGACACCCTCTTTTGCCTTCCAGGGGTGCTGGGAACACAAGCGGCACACAGACCTTATGCAGGTTGTGGTACTTTGAATGCAATTGGCCTTCATAAGCTCATAGGGAGTGGCAGTCTTGGGAGGTGTGGCGTTGTTGAAGCAAGTGTGTCACTGTGGGGGCAGGCTTTGAGGTCTCCTATGCTTAAGCTTTGCTCAGTGACACAGTTCCACTTCCTGTTGCCTTCTGATCAAGGTGTAGCCTGCATCATGTCTGCCATGCTCCCCACCATGATGATAGTGAACTAAACCTCCGAACTGTAAGCCACCTCAATTACATGTTTTCCTTTATAAGAGCTGCTGTGGTCATGGTGTCTCTTCACAGCAATAGAAACCCTAAGAGACAGATAAAATGCCCCCTGATCCCTAAGAGGTGCTCATTCTAGGTGGTCAGGGGGAGAACGGTGTGGATGGTGGCATTGAATATGTGTGAGTCCAGAAACGGGAAGCCTAGAATGACCTTTGTTGGGGCCTCGGGTGGCTTAAATGGAAGTAAAGAAGTAGATACCAAAGATCAACATGGTTGGGTATTCAAAACAGATACTGTAGCAAATTATGTCTTCAAATTTGCGTTCCATTGGGATTTCTTGAATCACACGGCAACGTTCATCATGTTCTCAAAGTTTAAATCCTTTCCACCACTGCCATACAGAACGTGCTAGAACGTGGAGTGTATGACAGAGCCAATAGGAGAGAGGGCCGAGTTAAATGGAGCTGATGTAGACTTCCAAACCGTGAATTTGCTTGACATTTGCCAGAAGGAAATAAAGGAAATAGAACAGAGAAAACAAAGCATATTGAATCTTGACCTGTAACAGAGAAAAAGTAATGCAGTGTACCCCAACATCTACTACGAGAAACATTGTTTTCAACTCCTTAGGTGTGTGCCAGCACACACACACCTCCCTGTCCCCCCCCCTCGGAGTCGGGGGACATAATGTTTGGGAAATTCTGGGGATACCTGCACTAGTGTTTTCTCTCCCCCATCTAAACAGATATGTTTAATCCATGAAAATCTATTTCTCTAACTTCACAGTAACTGATTCCCCAACTCTTTGGACACTAGCAGTGTCTCTAAGAATTCACTTACATCTGACATTAATTGCCAAGAATTAGTATCAGACTCCCTGTTTACAGCTCAGATGCAATGTCAGATCATTGTGGGTGGGGGCTTCATTTTCTACAATCCTCACTTACACTATTTTGTTGCCTCCTCAATTCTATTCTAACAGGTGTCAGGTAATACTGCACTCTGATTTTCTTTAATTTTTTAAAGGTTTCTTTATTTTTATTTTATGGGTAAGAGTGTTTGCCTCTATATATGTGTATGTGTGCACTATATGCAGGCCTTGTGCCCTCAGAGCCAGACGAGGAAATTGGAGTTATAGACAGGTGCCACAGCGAAGCTGGAAACTGAACCCGGGTTCTCTGCAAGATGAGCATGTATACTTCACCACTGAGCCATCGCTCTAGTTCATTGTTATGCTTTTAGCTTGCATTTCTCTGGTGATTCGTGATCTTGAGAATTTTTTATGTACATATTGGCCATTTTTATATCTTCTTTGTAAAAATGTCTGCTCACGTAATTTGATGATTTAGATATGAATTTTCTTTCAAAAAGACTCATAGTGCGATGCGATGTAATGGCCTCTGCTACAATGCTCAGAGGTGGCACTTTGGGGAAGTGTGGGATCTGGAGGGGTCTGCTCGCACATATGGGTTAGTCCACTGATGGAATCGCTGGTGGCATTATTGAGAGATGGCAGACACTTTTAGAGATGGGGCTGACTGAGAGGAAATGAGTCACTGAAGGTATAACTCTTTGTCTTATCCTGTTCCTGCTGCCTTTCCTTTGTTCCTCTCTGTTTGGGGGCTTGATAATTTGCTAGAATGTTTCACAGAATTTAGGAAGGTTCATTATTTAGATTTCCGGGTCTATTTTAAACCATGTAAAAAGCACAGAGGTCAAGGTTCAGAGGGTCTCTAAGCACAGAGGACTCTGTTCATGGAGTGGTGGTAAACGTGCTTGCCAGCTGAGAAGCTCCCCAAACCCCATTGTGCTGGGATTTTCATGAAGTGATAATTAAGTAGATGTGATCACTAAGTCATTTTGCCATTGGTGATTGAGGTCAGTCTTCATCCTCTCTGTCCCAGAGTTTAGGGACAGGGCTGAAAGTTTTACACTTCAAATCAAGGCTTTCTACCTCCTAGTCCCCAACCTCAAGTCTGCCTAAGGACTCCTGACCACCAGCCATGTCATTAATATACAACAGATATTTATGATCCCAGCAGTTCCTATCATTTTAGGAGCTGTGTGCCAGGAACCAAAAATGCATAAATCCTTATTATATATAAAAGCTGGGGGCTGGAGAGATAGCTTAGTGGTTGAGATACTGGCTGTATTTCCAGGGACTTGAATTCAATTTCCAGAACCCACGTGGCAGCTCACACCTGCCTGGAACTTCAGTTCCAGGGTTTCTGACACCCTCACATAGACATACATGTAGGCAAAAGACCAATGCACATAAAATAAAAACAAATTATATATTAAAAAATAAAAATAAAGGCTGCCTCCATAGGAGATGGATAGTGTTTACTTTTTACCGGTGCTGTGGAAACGAACTTAAAATCTGACTGCATTCATATAAATGACAGAGTAGAGATTTATACTTCAACTTGCTTTGCACACTTAAGACAGATGAGACATGTGGATGTTCACAAGGTGCATTTGGTGTCCGTGCTGTGAATAAAGAGGGGGCTGGCGGGGCTTTGTAGCTTTTGGCCGTTGTGGTCTTCACTCAGAGTTTTTATTTCCTCCCTCACTTTTTCCATTACACAGACTTGTCTCATGATGGCACCAGTGTGACAGGCTAGTCACACTGCTCCACTGTTACCTCCATAAAGCCTTCTGTCAAGCAAGCGTAGCAAACACTCTTAAGCCCTGAGTCATCTCTCTAGCCCAACAGGTTTCTTGATAAAAACTTCTGTCCTCGTGATGAGATTGTATCATCATCCTACATCTGTAGGTTCCTGCTGTGTTGTTGCAATCCCAAGCAGCTGCTTCCTGGCAGTGACAGGTCTGAACGCCAGCCCAACAGGATTCTGAATGCATAGCTTGTGTGCCTGCTTCCGAGCTTCCTCTCACAGCCTGGGTTTCTACTTGGTATAGCCAAGTGATTGGAACTAAGACTAGATCACCCTGTAAGACCAAAGATAATGCTAAGGTCTGAAAGTTACTAGTAAATTGAGGTACGTCCTCAAAGTGACTTCCCATTTTCTTTTAGTATTGTTAAAGGTCCAAAATTGCAAAAGATATGTAGATTCTAAATGTCCTCAAGGGTCTAAGCATTTCCCTTACGAGGACTACTGCAGGCATAGGAGCATATGGATGACAGGAAGTTCAAAGTTTGGTCTCTTTCTCTTTGGTCAGTTGGCTAAGTGAAAGGTTGTAGAACTGGCAAGAAACTCTACAGAGAGGGAGAAGAGGTTTCGCCTCCTGAGCCTCGTTTCTACTGTTCTCCCTCTGGAACAGGATTTGGATACAGAGGTGATCTAGGGTATCAGAGATGCCTATCTTCTGTTTTCTCTTTGCATAGACCTCCATCCTGATAGAAGGCCACGAAGGCCTGAACGTATGGTACTTTAGAGCATTTCCTTTGTTTCCTACAAAATAAGTACAAGTGCAGGATGATGTGGTTTCAGCTTTCATCCTTCAGCCAAACTTTGCTGTCCCCCAGCTGGTATCTGGGCCAGAAGGTGTTGGAGTGAACTAATAGGAGCATCTTTTTCTTTAGGTTTACACAATCAGAGTTATGATTTTTAAAAGATTTCTTTCATTGCATTTATGAGTTATTTATGAAGGTGTGTGGGTGCATGTGTGCGCATGCACATACCATGGCTTAAATGAAAAACAGAGAGGGCAACTTGTGTGAGTTGGTTCTCTCCTTCAACCATGTGGGTCCTGGGGCTAGCACCCACTGAGCCACCTAGCCAGCCTTATTCCAACCTTGAGGACACACAGTAACAGGAAATGAACTGTCAATGAGGTCCCAAGGGGAGGACAGGAAGTAGCTGATGTCTGCAGTAAGGGCTATATCCCTCTTGCCATTCACAGGATTCTTTAGGTCTTAAAAGTGGTGTTGAGGGTCACCCTCTTCCAGCTCACCAGGTATTCTTGGGGGTTCTAAGTGTAGCCCACATAAGCTTCAGAAATGAGGCAGGACGTGGTGGCACACACTTTCAATCCCAGCGCTCGGGAGGCAGAGACAAGCCTGGTCTACATAGTGAGCTCTAGGCCAGCAAAGTTTGTTACACAGAGAAACCTAGTTTCAGAAAACAAGCAAAGAAAGATACTGGTTGTGCTCCCAACTCTTCTGGGCGTGCTTGCTCCTCCCTAAGACTAGGTTGGAAGCAATTGCTTGTGTTCTGATGTGGGATGCCCCTCTGTATGCTGTGAATATGTTTTATTACCATTGGTTAATAATGAAGCTGCTTTGGCCCATGGGAGGGCAGAATAGAGCAGGGTAGGAAAATCCGAACAGATACAGGGAGGAAGAAGGCGGAGTTGGGGAGATGTCAGCAGCTGCCAGGGAAACAAGATGTGAAGTAACAAAGCTGTGAGCCTTGTGGTAAATACAGAATAATAGAAATGGGTTAATTGAAGTTGTAAGAGCTAGTTAATAATAAACCTGAGCTAATAGGCCAAACAGTTTGTAATTAATATTAAGCCTCAGAGTGGTTATTCGGGAACTGGTGGGCAGGAGAGAAACCTCCAGTTATAGGATTCTTTCTCTCCCGGGACTAGTCCCACAGTATTAGGTGAAGGTCCCCAGAACATGTACCTCTGAGGTTATTTGTTTTATTTCGTGTGTGTTTTAATTTTTAATTTTATATGTTTGAATATTTTGCCTGAATGCATATCTGTGTACCACATGCTTGGCTAATGCATATGGAGGCCAAGAGAGGGCATTAGATTCTTTGGAACTTGAGCTACAGATGGTTGTGAGCTGCCCTGTGCATTCTAGGAACTGAACCCAGGACCTCTGGAAGAGCAGCCAATGCTCTTAACCACTGAGCCATCTCTCTAACCCCTTAAGTTATTTGTTTTATTTGTTATTCTATCTCAGTAGATTTAGGTCTCTCTTCTAAGAAAGAAAAAAAGAAAGGGAGAGTGAGAGAGAGAGAGAGAGAGAGAGAGAGAGAGAGAAAATGTGGTATAAATAAACAAACAATAGCACTAGATTGCAACACAGGAAGTGAGAAGTAGAAAAGAAACCAGAAAAATCATATTTTAATGTATTTGTAGCATATTCCTTTTTTCTGGTGAGAGCAAAGGTCTAATAAGTGTAATTGTGGACCAAGATCTGGTGTAGGAGGGTTCTTCTGTATTTGGGTTGCTTTTATTGGTTAATAAAGAAACTGCCTTGGCCTTTTGATAGGGCAGGACTTAGATAGACAGGGAAAAGAGAACAGGATACTGGGAAGGGGACAGAGTCAGAGAGAGAGAGCTGCCCGCCATGAAGCTCCCAGGTCAGACACACTGAATCTTTCCCGGTAAGCCACGACTCGTGGCGACACACAGATTATTAGAAATGGGTTAAACAAATATGTGAGAGTTAGCCAATAAGAGGCTAGAGCTAATGGGCCAGGCAGTATTTCAATGAATACAGTTTCTGTGTAATTATTTCGGGTATAAGCTAGCCAGGCACCGGGCGGTGGGAGCTGGCTGGCCACCGGGACCAGAAGCAGGCCCGCACGCCTCTTGCAACAAAGATCTACTTCAATATAACTAAAACTAAGCCAGTTCCATCAAACATAGTATCTGTCAGTGGGTTAGCAATTTCTGGATATGCGCTGCCTGCTAATCATGCTTAAGGATATCATGGGCAAGAGAATGATGCATAAGAACAAAGAGAGAATCTTTATGCAGAGGGTGGACGTGATCATCTGATCGGAGATTCAAAGAGAGCTCTGTGGAATTCTGACACAAAGGAGGAGTAGCTCTCACAAGAATTAACCAGCCAGCAATTCATAGGATGTTACAGACTGAAAATCAGGGTAACGGACCAATGAGAGTCAGAAAGAACAAACAACAGATTGGGCAATATGTGCAGTTCGCCTGCTGCTTGTTTAGGCCTGCGGGTCATCTTCGGTGCTGAGAGCTGAGGAAGTGAAACGGTGGGAAGGAAGGGCAAACCGCACTGAGGGGGGCTGAGTCTTCCTAGAGAAGGAAGGGGGTGGGACCTCAGGCGCAGAGAAGGGCGGGGAGTGCTTTAACTATTGGTTTTTCCAGCAAAGACTCACCGCTGAAGGGGAGCGGGGAGGTAAGGTTCAGAGCTTTAAAAGTGCGATTGCTCAGGCAGAGTTCACGTCCCAGCACCCGGAGCTGGCAGCTCAGCCTGGAGCTGCAGTGGCAGAGGGCATTCAATGCCTCTGTCCTCCATGGACACCCGCTGTCTTGAGCACGGGCTCGGATAGGCACACTCACACTCACGATCAAAAATAAAATAAGTAAATAAAAAAGGAGAGAAAGAGCAAAAAAATACAAAACAACTTGCTCCCGTGGAGGTTGTATTGTGGGGTATTTACCAGAGAATACTACTCAGACACAGGTTCAAGCCAAAAGAAAGTCTTTATTAGCTGGACTGCAACTACACGCGGGATCCTAGATAGCCCGGAGCCTTTCTCAAGGTAAGCATTTAAGGACAAACAAACAAACAAAAAAAAAAAACCACCAAAAAAACATATTCTAGCTTGACATACTTCAGTTAACGAGAACACTTAGCTGGAAGTGAAACTACAGAAGTCACAGAGCACTGACTTCTCTTGCAAAGGACCCAGTTTCAGTTCCCAACACCCAGGAGGCTGCTAACAAACATCTGTAACTCTAGTTCCAGGGAATCTGATACCCCCGTCCCCCGCCCACGATCTCCTTGGGCACCAGGCACATACACGGTGCATAGATATATACAAATACACATAGAATAAAAAATTTAAAATGTTCATAAAACATTTAAGGAACGAAATCTGTTTGTGTATTTTATTCCATGTTTATGTGTGTGCGTAAATGGCGGGACTTCTGCGCCCCACACTGCGTGTGTGAAAGTCTGAGGACAGCTCTTAGGAGCTGGTTTCTCCCTTTCTCCCTTCCTCAGGCTCCATTATGAGCTGCAGCTTCGTATCCAACAGCATCTCTCCACAGCCTGCCCATCCAGCCCTTCCCACAGCTCACGGGTGCTTGTATTCTGAATTTGCTGTGTCTGAATAATGCTCCTGCCTCCTGGCTTGAACAGACGCTTTCATCTCCAGCTCCACAGCGTTCTTCTGTTCTTTTCCCTCAGAAACCCCTCATGACTTTAAGGCTCATTTCCCTCCGCGAGACTGACATAGCAAACCCCAGCCAAAGGGCTCTCTCCCTTCCTCCTTACCTAGCTCTCAGGCGGTGCAGAGTTCAAAGCTCTCTTTGATGTCATACTGAATAACCCTTCAGTTTAATAGTAGAGGTTGTGAAACTCGGCCAGTACTCTACTAATAGCGGCAGCTGAAAGCAGAATCTAAGTGTCTTCATATATATGCAGATACCATGGTGAAAAAACATTGCTCTGTATACTAACCTAAGTGCAACAAAGAAAACATTCTGGGTGTCTTAAACCTCACCTTCTTCTAACGACCCCTTACTGTCTTTTCTTTACCAGCGATATTGTATTATAGTCCATCGTTGTTTTCTGTTGAGATAGGGTCTCAATCAGGCCGACTTCCAACTCAGAGATTTGCCATTCCTGCCAGTGCTGGGATTCTTTAATCCATCTAGCATGTTTAATTCCATTCAATCTTGTACTTTGTTTAATGGTTATTTATTGATTAATTTACTTATTTATTTATTTGGTTTCTCTGCAGCTTTGGAGCCTATCCTGGGACTAGTTCTTGTAGACCTTGAACTCATAGGGATTTGCCTGCTTCTGCCTCCCAAGTGGTGGGATTAAAGGCATGCACCACCACTGCCAGGCATACTTTGGTTAATGTTTATAGATCAAATAGCCCAGATTAAATTATAGGCAGATCAGGATAATTATTGGTGTCAGGTCCATTATCCCGTGACAAGCTCTTATTTGGGGGTTATTGAAGACTGGATTTCAAAGAAAGGGTTAAAGAGAATTCAGATCTTTGTGAAGCCCAAGCGGAGGAGTTTGTGAATCTATTTGATAATGCTATAACTTCACATTTGAGCTCGGGGTGGACAGGTCTAAGCTACCCTAAGCGCACCTCAGAATTTCTGACTGTGTGGCTGGGCACACTCACTCTGAGTCAAATGTTTACAGGCCCGTATCCTGCTGGAGGAAGAGGGAGATCAGGCTGACTCCACGCTGGGGCGGCAGATATTCTGAGGCCTCAAGGACTTGCTGCTGCAGGAGGGGGAAAGGAAGGTGGGGCTTCCTCCATTACAGCAACTCTCCACAGATTTCTGGGAAGCCTGCAACGAGTGAATTTTAGGGAAAAGTCTCTTAGCACCGACAAAAAACAAAGAGAGGGAAACCCGACGCAGCAGGAGATGAACTTCAGTAGGAAGGAGAAAGAAACAAGAGAGGAAGTGGCTAGAACAAAGGAAGACAGAAGGAAACCGGGGCCCAACGGGGTAGGTGTTGTCCGTGTGTCCGCAGACAAATGAAATATTTTAAGGCTGGCGCTGCAGGAAGAGAAGAATGGAATGAACGTTTTTAAAGAAACAATCCAAGAATAGACTTAGCCTTGTGTTCTCCTGAGACTGCGTTTTCCTATTTTGCTTCGGTAAACACAACCGCTCTGTATTCAACCATGTGCCAGGGACGTGGAAGGGGCTGGCTGAGCTCCCGATCTCAAAGTCTGGTCAGTGCAGCAGAACTGACTATACACACGGATGGAACAGGAAGGCTGATGAGATGATTCAGTTGGTAGAAGGGGTGGGTGAGTGGGGGTGGGGGAAGTCATGATTCTTAAATCAGTGGGAGAGTTCAAGGGGTATTTACAGTGTTAATTATAGATAACTTCTAAGTGCTTTCCATGGGCTGTGCCATTTGAGCCTCGTGAAAGTGTGGGTACCATTTTATTACACTTATTCTTCATATAAAAAAACCGGAGGCTTAGAACGGAAGTTATCCAAGAGCATATGTACGTGGAGAAATGTATGTTTCATCACGAGAAAACCTGTGCTGGGGCTGGGGGTGTAGCTCAGTGGATAGCGTGATCACCTAGCAGGCACAAAACCCTGCTTTTGATCCTTTGCACTGCATAACGATAACTGGGTGGGTGGGTGGGGGGAGTGAGGTTGGTGTCAGTCGTCGGCCCTAGGACAGTCTTCCTAATTCCTTCCGACTCTCAGCCGCTGCTGCTTTAGCATACTAAGTGCACTGTGTTGGATGTGGAGCTCTCAGGAAGAGCTGACATAAATTGGAATCCCATCTTTGGAGGCCCCTCCCCTGTGCCCCTCGAACCTTGACCCCTTCCCGAGAAGAGTCAAGGTAGCCCGCCAAACCTTGTCCCCTCCCCAGGAAAGGTCAAGAACGCACCCACAGGCTATTTAAACTGCTCCCCCCCCACCAAAAAAAAAGCCACGTGGTTATCCCTCTTCCTCTCCGGTGGTGGTCGTGTTGGGGGGCTTCCCGTTTCCCCTCGGGGCCACCCGGGAGCGCAGGTGACTAATTAAACCTGGGTATCTTTTAATTTGGTCTGATTTGGTTCGATTGGGATTATTTTGCGTTGGCGGAGTGGCGCGGTTAGGAAATATTCCTAACAATAATCGTCAGGAAGGTTTTGCAGAGGTGGAAAGGAGTGGGGTCTCAGGTAAATGGAAGCTGGTGTCCCTCTAAGCACACTCTCCCCTCCCCCCTCCCCCCACCTCTCAACCTGCTAAGAGTAAGGATTTCAAAGTCTATACTTTCTCTCTGACTTGAATTGTGGACGATCATTGTGGCAGAATATGGGTTAGTGGAGGATAAAACTAGACGCAGAAGGACTGGCTTGAGGTCACACCATGCGGCAGACAGCTTCTGGAAAGGTTACCTGTCTCGTGCCAGCTCCTTCCTCCTGATAAATCGTTTAGCACCCAAGGGTCTTTCTCCGCAGCTATTCTTGCATCAAGAACTCCCTCAGCCTCCCCTACTCTCTTAACCTGTGTTGGCCTTCAAGCTCCCCCAGAAATTTTGACCCATGAGGTCTAACATTGTCACAACCAAGTCACCCTTAATGTAGGCCCTTCAGAGAAAGGTTCAGGAAACCCCTGTTTCTGCTGAAGCTTGTGGAACTAACTGCGTGAAGGCTGCCTGTCCACGGTGAGTATACCTTCATTCTATGTCTGTGTTCGTTCAGTTCAGTCTTATTTTCCTCCCTGAGGTCACAGTTTCCACCAATACAACTCTCATGTGTGCCATAGTGCCACAATTATTGGGGAGAAGTAGTGAAAACACAAATCAAACTAGTCTGGTAGGTTTGCGGAGAAAAGCATGTAGAGTTGTGAGTATCTGCTGCAGGGGAGAGGTTGGAACAATTTCCTGGCTTGAGGAGATGGGGTCCACGTTGCTACCATCATGAAGACAGGGCATATGAGAAAGAAGGGGCCTACGAGGAAACACTGGACTTGAAGTGCCCAGACGAATTCCCATCGAGACAGCTGTTCAGTAAGTTAGAGAGCGGGAACTGGAACTCAGACGGAAGCCTGAGCTGGAGGTTACTGGATGGGAGCTTCTGGAATTTACGTAGCATTAACGCTTCCTCAGAAAGACTCACAGGATGTCTGAAGAGAAGAACCCGGGAATGGCATTCTAGAGAATACCAGTGTCGAAGAGGGCAGTGATGGGGAAAACTCTCAAGAGGAGAAGGAATGATTGATTCGAGAGGGAGAAGCAGAGCCGGGAAAGGTGCTGAATGAAGCCAGTGTTGGAGGAGGGCGCGTCTAGATCAGCTCAGCAGCCCTCCCTCCAGCCTCTTCATCTGCAGCTACCTATCCATTAGCACTGACCCGGTCACCCACACCCAGGGAATTTCTTTCAACTTCCTCCCCTGCTTTTTGCTTTGATCCCCTGGGCCTTCTTGCACTGCCTGGCTTCTTTGCTCAGTGACTCAACTGGGCTATCTGATGGCCGTTGAATGTTCTAAGTTCCCAACAGTGAAAGCAACACAAATCAAAGCAACCTATGGTTCTTTTACACAATCCACCTGCGTTATTAGTGCCCCTGAGTGAGGAGGAAAAGCCTTCTCGGTTCACGGAGGCTGCGGGGAGGGCGGCAGGCACCAGCCCTGCTGGTGGCATTTTAGGTACAGATAACTTATGTGCGGAGTAATCAGAGAAGTCATATCAAACCTGTGCGTATCCGTTGTTTGTTTTGAAACATACATCAAAGGAAGAGACTAAGGGAGAAAAGTAGTAAGTAGTGTAAGATGGATCCCATGGTTTACAACAGTTCGAAACTGGACAAGATCCAAAGCCTCCGCCTCAAAGCTGTGATTAAACAACCGCACACCAACGGACACAGAACACCTTGTAACCCTCCAACATGATAACCATCCAGATGTGGAAGTGCAATTGGGAAATAAAATGAGGCAAAAAAAAATTGGATCTTACCAATTGATGGCAAGGGTGTGGAGAAACTGGAATTTGTATGCCTTCTTAGGAGGATAGAAGATGATAAAAATTACCTTGGGAAAGAGTCTGGCAGTAAGCAGAATTATCATTTGGTCCAGCTGGACCACTCCTAGGCATAAACCAAGAGAAACGAAAACCACAGCTCCACACCAAAAGTGATCCATAGCAACATTACTCACAGCAAAACGTACAGTGACAACCCAGACGTCCACCGACTCCTGAGGAAATGAAGACGTGCCATACCGCTTGGCCGTGCTATCATATCCAAACATGGATGAACTTTGAGAACATTATGCTTAGTAAAAGGCAGTCATGAAGAAAGACACCCCCTGCACACACACACACCCATTAATATTAAGTGCCTAGAATGGGAAAAGTTATAGGGATGCAAAGTGTATTAGTGGTTGCTTATGGCTTGGACATAGAAGTGGGTGTGGGACAACTGACTGGGAGTAACAGCTAAATGATCTTAGGTTTCTTTTTGAGATAAAACACATGTTCTAACATTGATGGTGGTGATTGTTGCACAACTCTGTGGAGATATTGAAAATGATTATAGAGTATAGGTTTCAAGTGGGCAAAACTGCACAGCAAGTGAATTATCCCAGTGTATTCCTCAACTTACACGTTTAAAAAATCGTTGCATTGTACATTTTTTAAAATATTTATTTATTTATTACATATACAATATTCTGTCTGTGTGTATGCCTGCAGGCCAGAAGAGGGCGCCAGACCTCATTACAGATGGTTGTGAGCCACCATGTGGTTGCTGGGAATTGCACTCAGGACCTTTGGAAAAGCAGGCAATGCTCTTAACCGCTGAGCCATCTCTCCAGCCCCGCATTGCACATTTGTACAATATTTTTATACTGATTTGTGGGGGGGAGTGTGGGTGGATGTGGGCGTGTATGTGTGCTTGTGCATGTGCATGAGTGCACAGATGCGTGCATGCCATAGCAGGCTTGTAGAGGTCAGATAACAACTTTTAGAAGCCAATTCTCTCAAGCATCGAACTCAGGTCCTTAGCCTCGGCAGCAGGTACCTTTATCCATAGACCCGTCTCACCCGTTCACCAATCCCCCATGCTACTGCTCAATGACCATTCAGTTTTATTTTTCCACTTGTAAAGCAGGAAAATGAGTTCTACCTCACTTGGATGTTTCTAGGCACAGCATGTTTAATGAGCTCATTTTCTTGTAGGGTTGTTTAAGTACGAGGTTAAAACAAGATGGTGATAAGGTCCAGTAACCTATGAAGAGAATTTGAAAGGGAAACCTTCCATAGGCGATAAGCTAGTCTGGGTCTCAGTTATGCATTTGTGTGCCAGGAAGCAAACTCGGCAGAGCCTCAGCCTTCAAAAGAAAGCGCTGTCCCTGTGCTCCAGTGTCTTGAAAAAATGTCTTTATAACTGTCTGTGTGTAAATTAAGAAAAGATTTCAATATTCTGAGAAGGTACGCTGGTGATAAAGGTAATTTGGAGGTTGGGGTGGGGGGAGGCTGACACAAAGAAGCAAAGGTGTGTGATGCCAAGTTACCATGGCAACATGTTCTGTGGCTCTGTTGCTCCCAGTCCTGGGCTTGCCCCCAGATGGGATGAGGAGCTTGGCAAACGCCAGAACTAAGCTTCTCTGCATGAAATTATTTTCTCCATATGCAGTTGAGAGAGGCAGTCACCCTTCCCCACAAATGATGTTCAAAAGGAGGAGCCTGAATTTTTACAAAGTGGCTTCCTGTCCTTTCTTAGCATGAGACCTGAGACCCCATGAGTCCCTCCAGTGCCTGGGATGGTGTGAGTCCTCACTGGGCAGCTGTCAGGAACAAAGGACCAGAATTTACTCGGAACTCCCAGGTTAGAAGGGAACATCATGGCCTATCAGCAAGAAGAGGCTCCTAAATTATACTCAAGAGCTCTCAGAAAGGAGATTTAAACTCACACGCCACACTTTGCTGCCTGTTCCAAGCCACACAGCATGTTTATGTCTGCAGCTAGCCTTTATTAAATTTCTTCAGCCTGTGGCACATACTCTTCAAATATTGTGCTTATCCAGACAGAGCAGAGAGCTGCCCCACCAAAGCCTTCAACCTGCTGTTCTGCACAATTTCCAGATGTTGCGGGGACAGCATGTGACAATGTCGTCTCAGTGGACGCTCTGTTCTCCACCCTTCCGAGATCTTGATGGAGCAGGGTTCCTGCCCTGGCCGGCATCTGGGTACATCATTTTTTTTTTCCCCATAAAGCACAGAGACGGGTCTTCCTGGAGCCAGGACAGCTGTTTTTGAAATCATTCTCATAGGACTGGAAAGCCTCACGAAAACCCAGGAGCCAGGCTCTCACTTCTACCATGAGGCAGGTGGGGGGGGGGGTCTCATAGCCCAAGAGAGACTTCTGTCCGCTTCTCCTTTACTCCAACAGTCTTACATGTTTGGCGCAATCTCTGGGCCCCTGCTTTCCTGAAGACATTTTCTCCCTGTAGCTCCTCTGCTGCTGGATGCAACCCCCTAAGCCAAAGGGGGAAGAACAGAGAGGCATCCTCAGCCCCCACAGATGCGTGAGCGCCTCGGCCTGCTAATGGCCAACATGCTAGCTCTCCCAGGAGCTCTCCCCAGTTAACCCCCACCGTAGTTCTGGGAGGTGAATATTTTTCATTCCTGTTTTATCTTTGAGGCATTAGGTCTTAGGGAGATCATATCAGCTGCCCATGGCTGAGCTGTTATTCGATGCTGGTTCTGAGTATACACAGACAGCTAAAATAGCGAAAAGCAGCCATTAAGTTTCGCTATTGTCAAAACTTGGGGAGAGCAAAGGATGAAAACACAGGTACAAGCAGAACCCTAATAACTCTGGGGCCCCTCATAATGCTCATTTTAGACCTTAACTGTAATAGCATATGTGTTGTGGTTGGTGGCCACAGGAAAGGACTGAGCAGGAAATACCATGACCCAGATTCTGGCTAATGAGCGAGAGTAACAAATACCAGAGCTGGCTCTGTTTCTAACGCAGTCCTCCAAGGCCTGTCTCATCCCTGAGAGCTTTTCTGAGAAGCTGTATGCTTTCTAGAACCAACCCTTTGCTCTATGCTCCACTGTCTTCTGTCATAGCTTGCTTACAGCCTTTCCTTGGCTACAGTGGTGGTCTTATGTTCCTTAGCACTGGCTAAACACCTTGAGCACTGTGTCTGTGTATCCAAGACCTCGCACCGCCCAGCAAAGTCTCAAGTCAGTGTTCCTGCTCGATAATTGATGCCCTTTTTTCTCTTCTTAGGTCCCTAGTTTTCTTCAGTATCTCATTTCCTTTACATCCTATCTTGGCTGGAAGTGGCATTCTTATTGGCTGCTTAGCATATAAGTCCCCTTCTCATACCTGGGGAAACTGCTATTTTTACAACACAGGATGAGAGAGTACATCTTCCACTTATGGAAACTGGAAGAAGCCAGTCACCTCCTGCAGTCATGGCGGTTGGAGCATAAGACCCCGTCTTACCAAAGAACCCACATTTGAAGTAGAATGACTTAAAAACCTTGGAAAGTTTAGAAATGGTGCTAGTGGTGGTACCAACATGCACTGCACAGTGAAGTGTAAAGAATGCTCTAACTGGCATATTTCTGTGGTGTTATCTTACCTGTGTTTCCTGGTCATCATTTAAGTATTCTGTCTATTCTGAGACCTTTGAGGTCTATTTGCCGGGGCCCAGCCTTGATGGGGTTTGTACGTTCCAGGGTGGGGGTGTGTAGATTAGGAATATTAGATAGGAGGAACATAGATACAAAAGAAATACAGAGACATTGGATAGAGCCGAGAGGACAATCCAGTGAATACTGAATACACCCACATTTATTTTCCATATGCTTATACTCCCTAACCCCAAAATGGGGAGAAGAAGGCAAAAGGCTGCTTTAACATGACACAAAAAACAACCAAAACAGTTACCTCCTTCAATACTTTAAACATCAAACCACTGTATCCTGAGTTAAGCATTCTGTTGTTTTAGGCCAGGACATGCAGTGACTACACCTTAGACCAAGTATCCTGTAGGCAGCCACTCCCTGTGTCAAACTTCCTGTCATAACCTTGAAGGGGCAGGAATAGGCTTAAATTCTCTGACATTTGGTCAAGATGAGCGGATCCACCTCTATGGGCCAATCTTAATATCCAAAACACCAAGTAACCACACCCTAGGTCAGGATATCTTGTTTGTAGCGACTCCTTAAGTCAGACCCCTTGGCAATAATTTGAAAGAACAAGAGCAGGTTTAAGCTCTCTGACCTTCAGTCAAGGTGGGGCGGACCCACTTCTATGGGCCCCCATACCTGTTTTGATTACATTAGCCAGGATTTGTTTCTGGGGTTTTTGTTTGTTTGTTTATTTGGTTGGTTGTTTTTCAGTTTGTTTGTTTGCTTTGAGTTTTTTGCAATTAAAATGCTTGGCTAATAAATTCGACAACCCCAAAATACTTAGTCTTAGATAATGGAGATACAAAGGTCAACAAATATCTAACTCCTGATCCACATCCAAGACAGAGATATGGGATAACCATCTCCTTTGCTGCACTTTTATCTTTTCATACTCGTTCTCAAAACCTTAACTGCGGTGGGTGGGGCAGGCAATAAAACAAGGTTTGAAGATTGGCGAAGTAAAGCTTAATAAATCTAAACAGCCTCTCTGAGTTCCCCATCCTAGTGGGGGAGGTCTCCGAATTGCCTAATTTCCAAACCTCCTGATTTCCACCCTAAGGCATTTTTATAGCAAAAATAATACTAAATGATTAATTTGTATTGGCTTAATAAATTCATCCACAAATATTCACTAACCATCAATTATGTGTCTGTCATTTATCAGGCAGGGACCAGCTGTGTTTTCTAGAAAGTATGATTATTGTGATGGTCAATCCCAGTTGTCAATTTGAATCATGTTGCTAGGCATGATGGAAGTAAGGGATCACCTTGATTAGACTGAGGTGGGAATAGGCAAGGTGTAAGGGATTGCCTTGATTAGGCTGAGGTGGGAATAGGCATGATGTGAGGAATTGCCTTGATTAGATGAATTGAGGTGAGAAGACTCAACCACTGTGAAACTGTCTTTTTGGGAGAAGAGTTTGGAGAAGTGGGTGATGAAAATCTGTAAGCAGAGATTAACAGGCAATTCTCCTGTGAGCTCAGAAGAAAGACTGCTATTAGCAATGTGGGCAAAGAGATGTAGGGCTAGAGATGATTCAGAACACTGGCTTCTCTGCTAGAGGACCTATGCTTACACCTGTCTGTAACTCCAATTCTAGGGAATCCAATATCCTTCTGGGCACCAGGTATTTAAGTGGTGCATAATCATATGTGCAGGCAAAATACCTATGCACATAAAATTAAAAGGAGAAGGAAAAGAAGGAGAAGAAAAAGGAGAAATGTGGACAATCATGTTTGCACTGAGTGGAGTTTCAGATGAGACAAATATCTGTAGGGAATTGGAACACACATCTCTGTAGAGGCCACAGAATCTGTCTCTACTTTGTCAGTGTCCTGAAACTTAATGGGAAGCCAACTTTAAAAATGGCAGAGTGATTTGGTAGGGGAAATTCCATGAAAGGAGAGCATTTGAGATGTGGCACCATTATTTTTGGATACTTTTAGCCAGGTTTACAGCAAGATTCGTATTACAGAGCTTAGTGCCTTTAAAGTTAACAAAAAAAGGAAGAGAAAGGGGAGAAGGAAAAACACTTTCCCTGGGAAAATAGGAAAGCTACTTTGAAGGCATCTGAAGGATTGGCCAGATCCCAGGCATTGCAAGTTTTAGGGTGCAAAGTTGTCAAATTGTGAACTTATTTGAAAGAGAGATTTTTGGGTAGAGTGCTCCCACAGGGTCATGAAGGGAAATGCTTTATTGACCTCAGCTGCCTAGTGGGCCAAAAGCAGAATTCTGTGATAGTGGATGTGCATCCTAAAAAAGGCTGGAACACACTTGTAATGACAGCATACAAGAGGTGGGGGCAGAGGAGTCACAAGTTCAAAACCAACTTGGACTGCTTGAGGTTTTTTTCTTATTATTCCTATTTGCAGAATAAGGCTGGTCCCATTTGGGGACAGTCTAAGCCTAAAGGAGGTGAGACCTAGCTGGAGGAGGTTAGTCAGTAGGAATATGTCTTTGGAGGTATATTATCCCTGACCCTGCCTCTCTTTCTACTTCCTGGCCACTGCTATGGGAATTGCTCTGCTCTACCACGCCCTACCCATACTGGCAGACTGATGATGAAAGTCATCAATACAAAAGCCAAGCTACAGTTTGCCTGTAGCCAAACTGATGGTCTGACTTGTTACTTGTGGGTGGTGTGTGTTGCCAGACACCTCTTAGCTCACACTTCCATACGCTGAGCACCGCTTACTGAGAATACCTGTTGACCCTGCCTGAAGAGTGTGCCAGAAAACTGGTAATGCCAGAGTAAACGCCTTGAAAAACAGACCTGAAACAGCGATACCAGTGAGAGTAGTGGAGAAATGGCCTGGCCTCATCTCCCGCTGGAAGTGACTTTGAGTTCTATTCGTCAACGTCTTCCAAAAAATGACCAATGGGATTTAGCTTCAGGTACCCTTGGTGGTGACCTGCTTGATAGGACAAAGCATCCAGTAACCCTTCCCTTCTCTGCCTCAAGTTTCTACTTGCCAACTGGGGTTTTTTTTTTCTGGGATCACCTCCAAAATAAACCACTGACAATTAACTTCTGTTCCCACAGTTTGCTCCTGGGGATCCCAACTAAGATACCAGGTGCACTTGGGGAAATTATTCAAATCAAGTTCTGCAAAATAAAGATGATATTACTTTTCTCCCAGAGACACAGTCATGAGACAGCTGAGCCTAATTCCTGACATATAACCAGTGCGGGGCCGGGCGCTGGTATGCCTGGAGCCCTTCTGTGCAGAGCTGGGCGCTGGTATGTCTGGATCACTTCTGGCTTTAGAGTGTTCCTCACATACTGTTTCACTTCTTGTTTCTCAGAGAAGCTATGTTGACCCAGCCTCATCTCGAGTGGCCGTACCACACTTCCTGTCTGGTTCCATGCTAGATGCTGACTTTTATTTTTGTCCCGTTCGTCCATTGTCACGTCTCTGAAATTGGCCAATCTCTCACACGTTTGAACCCAACCCATGACATTCTTACATGGATATCCTCCATATAGCTCTTCCTCTTGCTTGTCAAGCCTCCACTCAGGTTTATCTCTCCTGCAAGACTTTTCCATTCCTCCTCCTTTTTATTTTCTATGTATATCACACAAACACACACACTGAAGGTATGCAGGGAGGACACCTAACCCAGGTAGGTATTTCTGTTCCACGGCATATCACTTAGGACCGTAGTTACGTGCTCTCTTACTTTCCTCCTCCATGAGAATGAAGACATCTGTCTACAGCAGAAACTGTATCTTACTTCTGTTTTTCTGGTGCATATCTTAGCACCTGACTTTTAAAATTGTGAAATCATATATATATAGCCAGGTGGCGGTGGTGCACGCCTTGAATCCCAGCACTCAGGAGAGTGGAGGCAGATGGATCTCTGTGAGTTTGAGGTCAGCCTCGTCTACAGAGTGAGTTCCAGGATAGGCAGGGCTACACAGAGAAACCCTGTCTTGAAAAACAAATGAACAAAATGTAAAGTCATTTTTAAAAAGTAAACCAATTTTAAAAATGCCGTTGAACCAGAAGAATTATCCCTATGTTTCAGCTGAGGAAGCAGGATCAGCATTGACTGACTCTATTCAGTTTAGTGCAATGACTAGGTGGCAGATAAAGGACTTGGAACTGACCGTCTGACATCTTTTCCACTGCATTGTAGCAGTGAGCACTTTGTGCTAGAGATGCCCATATCGCTTTCACATCCGGTCCTTAGAAAATAATCTACCTACAACCTTAGGAAGAAGGTAGCTCTCCATCCCAATGATGGCGTCTCTGGCCATGGTTGATGGCTGAGGAGGAAGCCAGGTCAGTACTTACCTGAGAATTCAGAGAGATGATCAGCTGGCCACAGGCTCTGATCCTCTAAGGTGACAGAGAATAGGGTCACCGATCCTGATATTCTGGGCTTTCTGTTTGGGGGGGTCATGTGATTTGATAAGCTCTAAGAGGAGATAGATAGCTCAGCAGTTATAATTACTGGCTCTTGTAGAGGAGCTGGGCTAAATCTACGGTGGCTTTTGCTTTTGGCCACCAACCAGCTCTCAAATCATGACACAGAACTTATTATTTGTGTAGAATGCTTGGCCTTATCATGTGCTTGTCCCACCAGCTCTTATAACTTAATCTTACCTGTTTCTCTTCATCTGTGTTTTGCCTCGGTGCTTTTTAACCTTTCTTTCCTCCTGTATGTCCTTCTTTCCTGCTTCTCAAGTATATCTGTCTGGCAGCTGTCTGGCTTCTGGCCCTGGGCGTGTCCCTCTCTCCCTCGTTCTCTTCCCCCTCTTTTCTCTCAAGTCTATATATTTCCTCCTGTTTTTATTCTCTCTGCCCACCAGTCCTGCCTATCCCTCCTCTGCCTAGCTATTGGCCATTCAGCTCTTTCTTAGACCAATCAGGTGCCTTAGGCAGGCAAGGTGAAACAAGAACACATCTTTACATAATTAAACAAATGAAGCACAAAAACAAATGTAACACATCGTCACATAGTCACAGTAATATTCCACAGCATAATAAATGTAACACACCTTTGCCTACTTAAAATAATATTCCGCAACACACAGAGGGTCTCCTGTGATCTCTGCACACCTTTGCCTACTTAAAATAATATTCCGCAACACACAGAGGGTCTCCTGTGATCTCTGATGGGGAGTTTGGAAGCACACACACGACGCACATACATGAGTGCAGGCAAACACACACAATAAAATAAGTAAATCGTAAAGAAATAAGGAAGAGTGGATCTAACATGAAAAACACAGATAAGGTACCACAATGAATGGGAAATAGAAAGAAAGGGGGGAGGAGATAGGGAGAGAAGAGGTGGGGAGTAGGGAAAGAGAGGCTTAGTTTTTGATAATTTCCATTAACTATTGACAAATGAATTCCACAAGACCCCGATTCTTAATGGAACATTTCCCTTTCGGCTAATTCACTCATTTTTCTGCCCCAGATCTATATAAAGCTGCCATCCTCACTTACGAGCATCTCCCTGAGTGTGGTCTCATGGCCACACTACATTTCCTCATATTCTACCTGCGATAAAGGTAACTGCCTACGACTGTCACAGGCTGATTTCTTCAGAAGCAGGTACTGAGGGAAATGGGATTGGATGTATGTTAGGGATCAATATGTGTGAAGGAAGAAGGGAGGAAGTGGAGGGCAGAGAGGAGGAAGTCAAGCTTCACAGAGGGCCTGAGAGAACCACTGCTCAAGGAAAGGCTCTGGGGTCCACACTGTCCTCCAGAGCATCTGACTGCATCTTTTTACCTGCATCCTACTCAACCACTGGACACGGATGCCTGGGGACTCAGCGGTCTAGGGCGAACTGATTTCCTGCAGCTGGGACATCCAGAAGGCACTGAGAGCTGAAGGTTGTCTTTTTGCCATACTCTACGTTTGGACAGCAAATCCTTCCGAGAGGAACAATCCTCTTTGTCTCCTTGACTGTGGCACCAGGTGACAGGGTGCCATGGTTTTTCATTCTGAACATCTCATCCGGCCACCTAGCACATCTGCTGAAGGTCACACATCAGCTTTGTTACCAAGCCACACACTAAACAACAGTTCTATTTTCAGTTAAGATGTTGATCTGAAGTCACCCATTATCTCCCTCTCCCTTATGTTCCAGTTCAGCCTCTTTCTTTGGTTTTTAGTTATTGAAGAAAGTATTTTCCTACACACCAAGTATGGTCTGTTAGTAATAAATCAGTTTCTTCATTCTCTGGAACTGCTTCTTTTTTTTTTTTTTTTTTTTTTTTTTTTGGTTTTTTTTTTTGAGGCAGGGTTTCTTTGTGGCTTTGGAGCCTGTCCTGGAACTGGCTCTTGTAGACCAGGCTGGCCTCAAACTCACAGGACTGCCTCTGCCTCCCGAGTGCTGGGATTAAAGGCATGCTCCACCACTGCCAGGCTGGAACTTCTTCTTCTACGTCCTTTGTCAACTCCACTTCTCCACCAAGGTGCTCAGTTTTAGGAGTGGAAACCAAGAGTCATGGAAAATATACTGTTCCTGAGTTTTGCTTTTCCACAGGAAGCAATATATGTCAGCCTTCTGCCAGAAAACATCGTAGATAAGAAATCCCGGCCACATTCTTATTAGTCAGGATTCTCCAGGCTTGTGTGTGTCCGAGAGAGACAGAGACAGAGACAGAGACGGACAAGGAGAGGCAGGAAGAAGTTTCATTTTAAATTTCTTTTTTTTATTGTATTTTACATGCATGGGTGCTTTGCCTGCATGTATATCTGTATACCATATGCAATGCCTGTTGCCAGAGGGCATCAGATCCCTCAAGACTAGAGTTACAGGTAGTTGTGAGTCACTAGATGGGTACCCGAAATTGAGCCCAGGTTCCCTGAAAGAGCAGTCAGTGCTCTTACCCCCTGAGCTGTCTCTCCAGAATCACCTTAAGCTGTATGCTGACAAGGCTTGAGTCTGCAGGATAGCCTGCCAGCTACAGACCCAGGAGAGAGCCAGAGCGGCGACCCAAGTCTGAAGGTCATCTCCTGAGATTTCTTTCCCGCTCAGGGGAAGCTAGAGTTTTGCTTTTTTCAGGCTTTCGACTGATCGGGGAAGGCCTGCTACATTAGCATCTTATTTAACTCAGAGTCCACAAATGTAAATGTTAATTGCCTCCAAAATGTTCTCAAAGAAACATCCAAAATCATGTTCGAGCAAATATCCGGTCCCTGTGACCCAGGAAAGCTGACATAAGTTAACCGTTGTAATAGTATAAGTTGAATTTTTTTTATAACCTCAGTTTATAGCAGAATTCCAAAGTAGTTGTGTGAATGCTGGTTGCTGGGAGACTCACTGCACCAAAGGCCTGCATGGTCCTGAGCCTCACAACTCATCAGCATCAAAGGAGACGAAAGAAATTACAGAAAAGATGGAACCACCAGGCAGACAGAAACATTAGAATTAGAAGGCTAGTTTGGCAAATGCAGATTCTCGGCCTTAATGATTTCCTTGTTTCCTAGATGAAGAAAAGGGAAATCCAGAAGCCAAAGATGTTGTTCTTTCAGATAGACTTGGTAGAGCAGAGCTGCAAACGCAGACCTTTGGGGCTAGGGTGTTTCTCCTCTTAGCTCCCTGGCATGGGTAACTGGGGCACTGGCTTCTGGGTGCGGGGTCCATGACCCTTGCTCAAATTCTGAACTTCTAGGACCCCGAATTCACCCCATGAATGGTTTTACACGCAAGGATTCATTCCCCTGCCAGCATACCTTCCCTGCCCCGGGTTCTATTTCTTGAATAGGAATGCCCAAGCTCCGTGAGAGTGGTGTTGAGTGGGTGACTATTCTTTGAAACCTGCATCCGTTGCTTTAGCAACACTGCAGTCACGTTTCTGGCGGAAACAACACGCGGGAGGAGGATCCGATGTTGGCGGACTGTCTCAGAGGGTTTGCCATCTAGTACCCCAGTGGCGACATGGAAGACAGGCTCCCTCTGTGGGAGTGGGAGATCACAGCACAGTGGGCTGGGGAGCGGAGGGAATGAGGGGAGAGGCTCGAAAAGCCTGTCCTTAGTGACTTCTGTCAGCTGGCCTAAAGGTTCTAAAGCCTTCCAAAACAGCTCCCTCAGCCAAGGAACAAGTATTCATCCTGTGAACCTGTGGGGGACATTTCAGAGTCAAAGCTTAGTAAAGATTAACTAGGCAATTTGTGTGTGTGTGAGAGAGAGAAACAATAAATTGGGGAATCTCATCCTGTGTAGGCATAAAAGACACTTTTTTTTTTTTTTGAGACGAGGTCTCACCTGCCTCTACCTCCCAAGTTCTGGTAAAGATGTTTTAAAAGCAAAAATTAAATTCTTGTTGTAATTTAAAACCACTTTGTAAAATTTGTTTTATACAGAGATGCGCATCATGGCATCGAGTTATTTAAACTAATTTTGTGCTTCCGAGGAGGACACCTGTAGACTGGGAGACAGAGCTGTATTCTGCTTAAATACAACAAAATCGCCTGCAGAGCTTGTCAGTAGTGTGAGCCGTCTCAGCTCCAGAATCATAGATACCTACTACTATCGCTGTTCCATCCCAGCTTCCTGAAGTGTCTTCTCCCAGATCCACCCTCAAGCACACTTCTCGCGGTGTTTGCAGGTCCTCATGGACCCGAGCTGAGAGAGAGACCAGTTGAGCAGCCTCTCTTGGTTCCATCCCACCTCCCTGAAGCTTCCTCTGTGTGTGTCTGGAGTTGACCCAATAGCTCAGCATCGGGGTGCTCCTTGGTCACCCTCTATGGCTCCCTGGGTCACACGCAGGTAAGAAATAACTGCCCTTGCTCTTTCCTCTCTCGCGCCCCAGATTCTCTGGTCCAGGTGAGCCTTGCCTGCTTCAAGCAGAGATTTGCTCTGTATCAGGGAACTCTCTGCGAATCCAGCTGACTAATGGCTTTCTATCTTTATTATAAAACAACCTAGAAAAGTTCGTAGTTCGCTGAGAATCCCTCTGAGTCATACCTCAGAGAAAAACCTGCAAGTCATCCTGTTTGATTTTAAAAAAGGCTTCTCCGGCTTCCGGGTCAGAAGAGCAGCCTCATCTTTTCTTGTTGATGTTTTCGAGACAGGGTTTCTCTGGAGCTTTGGAGCCTGTGCTGGAACAGGCTCTCTTGGCCAGACTGGCCTTGAGCTCACAGAGATCTGCCTGCCTCTGCGTCCCAAGTGCTGGGATTAAAGGCGTGCGCCACCACTGCCTGGCTGTGCCACTACCGCCCGGGGCTTCCTCTTTCTTAAAAGCCGCCCATCATGGCTTTGGACTAGGAGACTGGCAGACTTGCTTCTAGCGTCGTTCAGGAACAGGTGACATTTGTCATGTCACTTCTGTCGGAGATTTGATCATTCTTGTAAAGAGAAGCTTATAACAACACTGTGTGTACAGATGCATGGGGGTACACGCACAGCATCCTTTGCCCCAGGGTTGGCTGCAAATTAAATGAGGTCATCTATGTGACAGTACTTTATCTACTCAAATGTAAGTTCCCTTTATTATCAGATTACCGTCCCCATGAGTCATCTAATATGTCAGTCCTTGGTATAGCTGTCCTTAATCCTACCACGATTTCTCCCCCCCTTCTTGTTTCCTGGCAAAATGATTGAGTTGGTCATATGCACACCCCCTGTGCCACATTTCACACTTTTTTGGCTCCACCCTCCCTTCTCTGTTAGGTCCGTAAGCGCTCCCTCGCTCGCTAGGTCAGGAATCAATCAGGAAGTCTTCCAGTTGTCAGCTGGATGGCTGATGGTGGCACCCTACTGTTCAGTTTGGTTGCAGCCCTGTGCAAACCCCAAGGGATGATAAACTAAGAGTCCAGAATTGTGTGTTCCAGATTCCCATTGCTGTTGATTATCTAGGGGGTTTCCAGGTCATTTATTTAAAAAAAATTTTTAGTCTTTGAAACCCACTCCTTCCCAAATATTCCCTTCCAGCTTCAGATCTTTTTTTTTTCTTAAAAAAAAAAATAGTCACTGAGTCCAATTTGTGCTGCTCATATGTACATGAATATGAGATCATTCCCTGGGGGCACGGGTGACCTTCCAGTGGCCACCCCACTGAAGAAAATTGACTCCAAAATTGACTCCCCTGCCCCAGCAGTTAGGCCATTAAAAAAAAAAAAACTATTCCAGTCGGGGAGTGGGCGTGATCTGCCTTCAAAAGCACCACGTCAGAGAGCTGGTATCTTCTGACCTAGCCTTGGTAGGTGGCTAAGTACAGGTTAAAGAGGAACATGAAGACATGATTAGGGGCCAGGGACACCTTTAATCCCAGCATTCAGGAGGCAGAGGGAGGTGGATCTCTATGAGTTCAAGGCCATCTTGGTAGTAATTCCAAGGTGACACAGTGAGACTGTCTCAAATCAACCCTCCCCGTGAAACGGAGGAGGGGAGGGGGAGTTTATCACACCTCTGGTGAACTTCACACACCCTCACAGTCTGAGGGGCCACTTTTCTCTTTGTTCTCTTTGCCCTCTCACCCTACTGGGTTTGTTAGCCTAGTTTTCCTAACTGACCTTCAGCCTAATTCATCCTCGCATTTCCCTGCTTGGACAGAAGCCCTGCCTTGAACTTCAGACTGCCTGGCTTACTTCCTGACGCTGCTTTGCTGACACAACCCATTCTTCCAGGGGGTTGGGTCTACGCCCAGTGTTCTGCTCCAGGACTGATAGCCCCACAGCAGAGGCAGCATCGGTAGCTACAGGTTTGCCCAGTGCCACCTTTCTGCTTCTTCCCTACATGCTCTATTGCTGAGGTCCCACCATGCCTCATCCCTAAACCCATCCCATTCAAACAAGACATGGAAAAGCCTCCTCTGGGGCTTGCTTTCTCATGAAGGGGTCGTAGTAGGTGACTTCTAAAGTAGTTGGTAAGGAGTTCCGACACCACCATTCCTTGTTTCTAAGTAGGCCCGCTGTAAAAGAAGTCTACACTGGCTCAGAAAAACTGAGGCTTGGGAGAGAGTGAGTCAGACTGAGCAAAATGTCAAGCTGACTGTGAAGCCGGGAGATCCAACAGCAGCATGTCACTGGGCAGACAGCAGGCTCATCTCTGGCTGTGACTGGGCAGTCACTGCGCAGACAGCAGTCGCGCCTCCTGCCAGAGAGGAGCCTGCTCAGACAGCTGTGGGCAAGATGCTCGAGGCCGCACCCAGCCCATTAGCCACACACACACTCAGGGAATTAGTAATGCTATTTTGTCTTTCCAGAGGAACGCGGATTCTTTCATGACCTAAAGCTATTTCGCACGGTGACTGTAATTCTACCCTTTCCTGTGGCTAATGTCTGTGCTTTCGGGTTCAGTATTATCTCATTAGTACAGTGCCCATTTCCTTACACGGAGTGGTCCCTGAGTGCGTAGTCTTCCTCTCGGGGCTTCCTTAATTCCTTTCAGATGCTTCCCTGGGCTGTGCAAAGCTAAGAACTCAGGTCCTTAGAGGGATACACTTGAGCCCTATGGTTATTTATCAGTTATGATTTTTGGAAATTTCATCAGGGCCTCGGAGTTGCCAGCTGGAAATGAGATGACATGCCTGACTGGCAGGGATTACCACCGAGGGTGGCAGGGTCTCATACACAGAAACTTCCCCCAAATGGGAATCCCCAAAGCCTTCCTGCCTTCTAAAAAATTCCCCCCCCCTTTTTTTTTTTGACCTTTTCCTCTCATTCTTACATAAGCCCGCAAGCTGTCTCAGGTCTCCACAACCTTCCTGCTCCAGTTCCGGGCCTACAGCATACTGAGTCAGCATTAGCGCTTCCTGGAGCCAATATTCTTTTTTCCTCCTCTCTGTCTTTTCCATTTTATTTATTTATGTATTTTCTTACTTACTTGGTGTGTGGGCACATGCACGCCTCTGCGCTTGTGTGGAGGTCAGAGGACAGCGTATGGGGGTCAGTTCTCTTTTCCCGCCATGTGGGTCTCAGTGATCAAATTCAGGCCAGTACGCTTGGCAGCAAACACATTTACTTAACTGCAGAGCCATCTCTTTTTAATCCCATGCCCTCCTCTTTGCACATGTGTATACGTGAAGGTGCATTTGTACATGCTTGTACATATGTGGAGGCTAGATGGGAGTCTCTGGTATTGTTCCTCAGGCACTTTTTTTTTTTTTTGTTCTTGGTTCATTTCTTTTTTCTTCTTCTTTTTTTTTTTATTTCTCTCTGCTCCCCTCCCTGCCACTCCCCTCCCTCCCTCCTCAGGCACTTTCTACCACTGTTTTAAAGCTTTTTATTTTATGTGCATTGCTGTTTTGCTTTCATGCATGTCTCTGTGAGAGTGTTGGACCTTTTGGAACTGGAGTTACAGACAGTTGTATGCTCCTACGTGGGTGCTGGGAATTGAACTTGGGCCAGTGCTCCTAACTGCTGAGCCACCTCTCCAGCCTCTTTTTTTTCCTTTTCTTGTTTGTGCTTTATTTTGTTTGAGACAAGATCTCTCACTGGCGGGAAAATCACCGTTTAAGTCTGGCTGGACAGTAAACCCCAGGATCCACCTGTCTCTACCTCTTCAGAGTTGGATTACAATTTTTAAAAATGTAGGTTTAGGTATGAATTGAGGCAAACATTTTACCCACGTTTCCTTTTCTCATGGTCAGAAGGTGTAGTCATGGCTGAAGGTGTGGAGAGCAGAGAGACTCTTCCGTCTGTCCATCACAGTGAACCTTTGAGCTCTGCTGCCATGAGTCAGGAGACCCTGAGAGGAAGTGAGGGAGGGTGCAGGGGACACAATAAGGTGACGTCAAGCTACTGAGCTGGGAATTAGCTGTGTGGCTCAATTCTGGCTGGCTGCGGGTTAACATTCCTGGTTCCATCTTCAGGAGGATTCTAGCTAGCATCAGGGACCATAGGCCCTTACGGATCATTTAACTCTACCCGTTATGACACAGACAGAGAAACCAAGGAGGCTCCCTGGAAAGGCCGGTACTGTCGCCAAAGGCAGAACTCTAAATTCTAGGTCCTCATTTCTTTGCATTTTCCTATGATAAAATAGTCATTATTCATATCCAGCACATGGAGGCCAGGCATGGAGGTGATCTCTTGTTATCCCACCACTTGGGAGGTAGAATTAGGAGGATCAGGAAATCAAAGCCAGCCTTGGTCACATATTAAGTTCAAAATCCCATCACAAAACAAAACCCCCAAAAGAACAACAAATATTCAACACATTTTGGGCACTTACTAAATCTGATTGTTGATACCAGCGTGGAGATGCTGGTAAAAGGCTCTCTGCATAGACAGTAGCCATCCCTCTATTAAATATCAGGTTCTGAAGGTACCAGATGGTGGGGGTATGGACACAATGCTTGGCTGTGGGTTCTATTTCATTGGCGGTGCTGAGCCATCCCAGATTTCAGATGAGAGGACTGACATGGATCATTTAAAGAGAAATTGAAATGTGGAGGATTGAAAGATTTTGGGTTAGACACCTGAAGATTTAGGAGTTTTCAGAGTAATCCTGGCAACAGATGAGTGACGGTAGGAACACAAAGGATTGTATGTGTGCACCAGAAATACATTTCTTTAAAAAAATGTTTCATTGTATGTATACGGTGGGTGACAGTGGGCACGCATGTGTGCGGCAACAGTGGAAACTGATTTTGGAAAAGAGGATAACTTTTGGAAATCGATTCTCTCCTTCCATTATGGGCTCTGGGATCGGAATCAAGTTATCAGGCTGTGTGCTAAGTGTTTTTACCTGCGGATCTGTCTTGACTTGCCACACAACCTCTCGATGGCTGCAGCAATTGGCCTGGCCATCTACTCAAGATCTCAGATGTCCTAAGACCTTGATATTTGTAAGTAGAAGACAAAGAGGAGTTGAGCAGAGCAGCAGACTGGGCCTTGGGACAGACCAAGTACAACTTCTTGAGACCCAGGACTCCTGCCTTGGATCCCAGAGGAATCAAGTAGGCTTCACTTAGGATAAAACATACATTCGATGGTCACTATCCTGGGAGGAACACATGCTGCTAAGAGCAACTAAAAGTCTCTAACAGACATTGAGATTTTGACTAAACAAAACATAAGCTAAACTAAATAAAGCAAAGTGCAACAAAGTTTATCAGTCATGGCACACAGGAAGATTATCTTATTAGAAGTACCACTTATTGGGTTGGAGATTTACCACCACGCACATCTACCCCAAACAATAGTCTGTGTTAAACACATTATTTTACTATTGACTTTCTGGGTTACTTTAAGTCAATCCATTTAACCATTTTAGCTTCATCTGCAAAATAACTGGGCATAGATCGCATGGTTCCTAAAGGCCCCATCAGTTCTAAAATAAGTACAGAGGCGATAGGTAATTACATATTGTGTTATTATAGCAGTAAGCCACATCCCTACTATTTCCGAAGAAGCCTTAAAAGGTCACATGATAACTGAGGACTCTTGCCTCACATCTGACTTCCATCTGCTACGATGTGTGAGCATTTATGCAGTGGACTGTACAGTCCTGGACCAGCTGGGAAGATGCTCACAGTTGACAAACAGAAAGCTGGAATGAGGACTGAGACACACTGTCCCCTTGCCCTTCTCGGTCTCCAGAACAGACTGAGCTCTTTACTTTGAACTGTCTCATTTGTTTAATTATCTTGTCAAGTTTTTTCTCAAGGCATGGTTTTTGGCTCTGCAGTTTGGCAGTGAACCGAGACTAGATTAGAAAAGACGCTCGTTACGAGTGAACCTTTCCAGCCAGGCCCTGGCTTACTCTCAATCCTCTTCCCCTGTGCTTGCTTCTGTGCCTTCTAACACAGCCTGGCTGATCTTTAAAACTATTAAAGTTGTTATCTTATTTTAAAATCTACTTGTGTGTGTGTGTCCGTGTGTGTGTGTGCACATTATGTGTTTGTGTATGTGCATGTGTGAGCGTGTGTGTGCACTTGCATCTGTGCGCATTGTGTGTGTGTACATGTGTGTGTGTTCTAGGGACTAAACTCAGGTCATCTGGCTTGTGTGCTTCTCACCTACTGAGCTGTCTCAGCAGCCCAAGCTTACGTGTTTTTCTAATGTTACTCTTTCCAGTATGAACACTTCTCTCTTTATCTCTGAATTCTTCTTTGACTCTTGTTCACAAACTGTATGTCTCAAATCTTCCTTGCCCTCAGGGTCAGTGGACAAGTATGTGTGGTCTTTCTCCTCTGATGGAGCAAACATCCCACTCCATTGAACTTCCAGGACTTGCTTTTTGTTTGTTTTTCAAGACAGGATTTCTCTGTGTTCTGGAACTCACTCTGTAGACCAGGCTGGCCCTGAACTCACAGAGATCCACCTGCCTCTGCCTCCCAAGTGCTGGGATTAAAGGCGTGCGTCACTTCCACCCAGCTTTGTTTTGCTGTTGTTGTTGTTGTTATTGGTTTTTTGTTTGTGTTTATTTTTTGACACAGGGTTTCTTAATGTAGCCCAGGATAGCCACAAGCACAACACAAACTTCCGGAGTACTGAGATTACAAGTATACCTTGCCTGATTTTTCCAGAACATTTTTGTGTATGTACTTTTCTTGGGCCATTTACATTTCTGTAGCAAAATGTTTGAGCCTGAGGATTCCATAAAGGAAAGTGGTTTATTGAGACCCTGGTTTGGAGAATTCAAGGTTGAGGCTTTGCTATGTGCTTAGCTTTAGTGAGCTCCTTTTAGTGGAAGTCATACAATGGTAGGGGTGGTGTACAAGCAGGGTTTTTAAAAATATTTATTGTTTTTTTGTTTATTTGTATTGTGGGATTTTTTTTGTTGTATGTTTTATTCCCATTGGTTAATAAAGAAGCTGATTTGGCCTATAGCAAGGCAGGATAAAGCCAGGTGGGAAGGCCAAATTGAAAATACAGGGAGATAGAAGGGCAGAGTCTAGGAGATGCAAACCAGCCCCTGGAGTAACAAAATGTAAGAGACCACAGGTAAAGTCATGAGTCGTGTGGAAATTCATAGATTAATAGAAATGGGTTAATTTACAAGTAGGAGCCAGTTAGCAATGAGCCTGAGCAATAGGCCAAACAGTTGGAAATTAATATTAAGCTTTTGTGTAATTATTTTGGGACTGGGCAGCGGGGAAGCAAAAATGCCACCCCTGTTTATTTATGTGTGTGTATTTTCCATGTGTGTGGGTGCCTTTGGAGTCCAGATGAGGGCAACGGATCCAACAGCACTAGAGCTATAGGCAGTTGTGGACCACCTGGTGTGTGTGTGTGTGTGCATGCGTGCGTGCGCATGTGTGTGTTTGTGTGTGTGCACATGTGTGTATGTGTGTGTGCATGTGTGTGTGTCCATTGAGGCCAGAATAGGGTGTTGAATTCACTGGAGCTTGATTCGCAGGCCGCTGTGAGCTGCCTGATTTGGGTGTTGGTAACTGAACTCTGGCCCTCTGAAAAGCAGCAAGTGCTCTTAACCACTGAACCATCTCCCCTAACCCCACATTCAGCTTTTTCCATCCGTGTGTTGAGTCTAAACCTGAGCCCTCACGGGTGTGCAGCAAGCCGCTAAGCCATCTCCCAAGCTTCCCTATAGTTCTTGAGACAGGAGGATTTGTATCTTGTCGTTTTTGTAGTTCCTTGTGGGTCCAGAACAAAATCTGATGTGTTTAGAAAAACTTAGGCCCACCTTCTTTTCCTCCTTTTGGTTCTGCTTATTCACGAGGTGACTTCAGTCACAAAATTAATATTCCATAAATTAAAACATTCCATTACCTCTAAGCAATAAATCATATTAGACCAAACTGTACAGTTGTGAACTTGAGCCCAGAGCTCACTGCACTGCTCAGCTTTTAGACTGTGTTATCTTTGCTTCCCACAGCCAGGGATCAGCCTGGCTCTGGTAGGCAGGCACCCTGATGGCCAGTGTCATTTTGAGCACAGTTCCCTCTGCAGGAGCCTCACCGATGATCCATGAACAAACCGGTGAGCAAACATGAACTAGTGGAAAACATTTGGTATTGGGCTCACAGGACAAGGTTCAGCTGTAGTCAGTTCTTTGGGTCAAATTCAAATCCCTTTCTGAAACATTTCCAAAGCTATTTCTTACATCTTCACAGAGACTTCTTTGGTTTGTGTTTATGGGTCTATGCCAAATTACAGTTTACCCACCACTATGATTCATTTATTTGTTTCCTATATGCCGTTTGACTTTTCCCATATTTGGCCTTGGCTGAGGACTCCTAGCATATGGTGTACATGGATAGGCAGTCAGATTTCTTAGTATTTTTGATCTTACTATAAAAAAATTAGATTGAAGGTCAGTTCTAATAATAAGCCAGAGACTAGTCATTCCTTTTCAGTGAGTATTAACTTTAATTTACTTCTCTTTGATGATTTCCACTGCATTAATGTTGAGGCAAAATTCAGGTCAAGTAATGTATCATTAATAGGACTTAGTTCATGAATAAGAGTCATGCAAAGTAGCACAGGCCCAAAGAACTGGGCCTAGAGAAATGAGGACAGACAGGACCCAAAGCAATTAAAGTCCAAGATATTGTCTTCTCTCTGCTCTCTGAAATAGCATCTTTCTCATGACTAACTCAAGACCCAGGTTTTCTGTGACTTCCTGGGATGATGTAACACCCACCTCCACCCCCACATGCATGCACACATGCACACACACACATGTATGCACGCACGCATGTCTACTCATCCCAGACAGAGATCCCACAACAGAACAAAGTACAGATATCACCAAAGTCCAACCTGGTGAACCTGTGAGTTGTAAAGGGACTGCTTACAAGAATATGGATGAAGGGTTACATATAGAAGCAGAAATGACTCAAAGATAGCTGCTTACAAAGCTGGGAACCTGGAGCACACTGCACAGCCGCAGACAGATCAACAGGTTGGGGAGGATCCTTCCAGGTCGATCAGTTGACCTAAGCCTCTTCCAGGTGTTCCACCAGCTTCTGCTTCTTCCAGGCAGCTGGCCTTTTTCAGTTTTCTTTGAAGCTTGGCTCATCTCAGCAATCTTTATTGCTTACTAATCCTGAGAGGGAGGAGCCTAGTGAATCTGGTCAGTTTCGGTGACTTCCTGAAGCCATCTTGAGTTATTCCTCTTCTGTCTTAAGGAGTTTCCCTGGAAGATGGAGTGTTTTGATCTTGGAGAAAACTGCTACCAGGCTGTGCAAGCATAGGCTTTTCATACAGGGCAGGGGTGTAAGTGAGTCTCAACTGTTGGTTCTCCAGTGGCCTCTTATGTGTGGCATTCCTTTCTTTTTCCCAAGAGACAGGTTCTCTGTGTAGCCTTGGATGTCCTGGAACTGGCTCTGGCTGGCCTTGAACCCAGAGATCCGCGTGACTCTGCCTCCTGACTATTGGGACTAAAGGCATGTGCCACCACCCACTTCTGTGTAGCATTCTTTTTTTTTTTTTTAATTTTATGATCACTGGTGTTTTGCCTGTGTGTATGTCTGTGTGAGCCTGTCAGAAGCCTTGGAACTGGAGTTACAAACAGGTGTGAGCTGCCATGTGGGTGTTGGGATTTGAACTTAGGTCTTCAGGAAGAGCAGGTAGTGCTCTTAACTGTTGAGCCATCTCTCCAGCCTCCTGTGTGGCATTCTTACCTGCAGAGTAATGTTCTGTTTATAGAAGCCTGTTCTAAAGACTTCTGTCCATTCCTTTACTAATCCATTCATTCTTCCAATATTAATTGATGTCACCATGTGTAGGAACTAGGGAAGAAAAATGAGTAGGCCACGGAGGTTTTTTTCTGGTGGGAGGACCAAAATAGACAGATGGTTAAAACTCCGAGTGTGACAAGTATCATGATAGAGCTTTATTAAGGAGGCTGCCAAAAGGTAGGTGGCAATTTCAGAGAAGGGAATGTCACAAAAACTCATGAAGAGAGAGTGTACTCGGGAAAATGGTGACAGTGTGTGCCTCACTCAGAAAAACAATGTTGAATGCAGACACCTCTCACAGGGCAAATGCCGTGGAGGGATCTTTGCGCTCTTTCATCATAGAAAAGCCATTCAGAAACTGAGCCCTGAAGCTAATATTTGATAGAGAAACGAATGACAATGAGCCGGGAATCCGGGGCACTGCCCGGGAGGAGCTGACATGATTTCTCAGTTATTGGAGGATCTTTGAGATCAGAGAGGGGGGTACCTTGAAGCAGACATTAAAAAAGGAGATGAGAAGATGGCAGAGCAATGTCACCTAGTTGATTTGGGGAAGAGTAGGATTGGATGTTAGTGTCATTAACCAAAGGGAAGTTGTACTTCAATCCCGGTGTAGTCATAGAAACAGTCTAAGCAAGTGTCCAGCTTTAGGACCCATGACTGAGCTCCTGAATCCTAGCCATCCCCAGCCTGCACTGTAGCCCCAAAGAGCACACAGTCTTTGTTTAGTTTAGAGGGCTCCTGCCCCCTCCTCTTTGGCCTTCTGAGTTTAGCACAGGGACCTTGTATCCTCTTCCAAGCTCCCATAGTAGTAAACACACCCCTCTTGTTGGGTTAGCATTCATGCCACCAAGCATTCACCCTACTTTTCATAGCTGTACTAAGTCGTGAGTTCTCTGAGGATAGAATTCCCTTCTATTGATCAAAGACTTGAATCGATCAAAGACTAGACTTTCCTTGGGTGGATGGATGAATGGTTGATTCCAATAAAAGTTTTCATTTTCCTTGTGAAGACAGGTCTCAGGAAGTGAAGTTCAACAAAATGTCTTGTATACTTTAAAGCAGTGGCAAACCATTGGTTTGGGTGGGTTTTGGGCTAATCCAAGCCTGGCTGGCCTTTTGTAGCTCATCTATCTATCTATCTATCTATCTATCTATCTATCTATCTATCTATCTATCTATCTATCTATTTTTGCTTTTTTGAGACAGGGTTTTTCTGACCTTGCTGTCCTGGCACTCATTTTGTAGACCAGGCTGGCTTTAAACTCACAGAGATGCATCTGCCTCTGCCTCTTGAGTGCTGGGATTAGAGGCTGCTGCTTTATATCCTGCCCACATATCACTGCCGTTCTGTTAAACTGTAACACTATAGGCGTTACATCTACATCAGAGATGTAGACAGAGAAGCAAGTGAAGGAATAAAGTTCAGTCTCAGAGCCCGGTTCAGCCTCTTCTCGATCACCCTCCGGCTTTCTGATTAAGTGGCTTAGAGGGCAGCTCATCTCCACGGGCTTCTAGGCTCCTGGCCTCCAGGTTTTCCCTTTCAAACCCATTCTACACTCAGCTACTTCTCTTGAAAAAAGATTAATTGCTGTATATGGTAGTATATGCCCTATAATCTCAACACTCGGGAGGCTGGAACAGGAAGGCTGCCATGAATTAAGAGACCAGCCTGGGCTAGAGAGTGAATCCCTGTCTCAACACACACACACACACACACACACACACACACACACACACACACACACACACACATATGTACATGCACAGATCAATCATTTTTACCCCCTTGTTGCCTGCAGAGCAAAGCCTGTCTCTTTAGCAGGCTAGGTCTTTTGGGAACACCTTGTGGCTGATTATACTCAGTCATGTTACTGATAGACCAACTACTCCACGCCCCTCCCCCACAGTGAGCTTTCCTTCTTCTGTGCTTTTTCTTCCTGCTCTTAAGGGAATCACAACAACGTCCCACGTTCATTCCAGTGGGTGAATTCCTGCTTGGTCATCGTTTAAAACCCAATCCTCAGAATCCAAGAGTTGCTTCTTCAGCAAGGTCTCCCTCACTCCCCTGCCTCCCACAGATGTGTAAGCACCGCCTCCGCTCTTCTCCTGGGGCATCTTCGCTTATCACCAGTCACCCTGATGGAAATAATCTGCTTACTCACCCATCTGTCTCAGTCGCAAAAGCATGAGCTCCTTTAGCCCAAAGGCCATTCATTATCAACGTGTGAGCACGCAATAGATGCTGTTTGAAACAAGTCAAATGAGTTACACGGAATTTTACATGTACTGCCCCCCAACTGTGACTGTTATCCACCTCCCTCCAAGTGAAATGTCAAATAAATGACTGACTGAACACCGTCCTTTACATTTGGTAATGCCTCATGGTTTTTATCTCTGACTTGCAAACCAGGCAGTCCTATCTCTATCACTTTACAGGTAAGAGTACTAAGACTGAACGTGGTAGGGTAGCTTTTCTTTTTGACAAAAGTTTTTTTCAGTTTATTTTATTTTCTATGTATGAGCGTTTGGTCAGCATGTACGTATGTGCACCACATGTGCACCTGGTAGCAGTGAAGGCCAGAAGAGAGCACTGGATCCTCTGGAGCTGGAGTTGAAAACAGTTCTGAGCTGCCGTGTCGGTGCTGGGAACCGAACCTGGGTCCTCTGCAAGAGCAACAAGTGCCCTAAATCCCAGCACCACTTCTCCAGCCCCGGTATCATCTTTTCTAAGAACAGGAGGTGGGAGAGCAGTACTTAAGCAGAAGCTTCTCGAACGTTTAAGGTGACGTCCATCTCACAATACTATGCTTCCCCGCACACTTGGACTTACTGGGTCTTGCTTGGTTAGCTTCTCCAAACTACATCAAGGAGGATAATGCAAATCAGGCTCTCGGTTCCCTGGGATCCGTTCCCTCTCGCAGTTCCTGGGTTTGGCCTGATATCCAGGCAGCAGCAGTCTGCTCCATGGCTCACTGGGGAATGTGAAACTGTTGACTCCTGAGATGTTGCTCTAGTCGCGGAGGCCTCAAGGTGAAAGGTCTCTTGGAGGGATGAGAACAGACCAGATTTACCCAACTCTGCATGGCGTCAGACAGCTCTGAGCCACATTCCATTATGTCCCGCAGAGCAGCTGACTCCTCAGAATACCTACCCTCTGAGGGCAGAGGTCGCCAGCCCCACTGCACAGCTGCAGAATGGAAAACTCTTTCGGTGGAGCTCTCGGCAGACTGGAGACTGGATGAGGCCCTGACGAGTTTCCACTTATTCCTTCTGCACCTGCTGCTGAGCTTTCAGCTTCCAATAGAGAAGAGAGGCTCACCAAAGGGTGGGTGTTCTTCCTGAAAAGCAAAACACGGGAGACAGCCGGAAGAGAAGAACGTGAATGCCTACTTCATGATAGCCATTTAAAATATGCTCTTCTCAGGCTGGGGTGAAATCAGTTGGTAAAATGATTGCCTAGAAAAACAACAACATCCCACCCCAATTGCAAAGCCAGGCTTGGCAGCACAGGCTTATAATCCAAGTGCTGGAGTAAGTCTGACTCCAGGGATCCTACGCCTTCTCCTGGCCACTGTGTGTGCACACCTTAACATTTATGTGTACACTCATGGACCTGTATGCACACAAGCACAGATACGCATGTGTGTATACACACATTTAAAACAAATCTCACTGGGCATGGTGGTACACACCTTTATACCTGGCACTTGGGAGCCAGAGGCAGGTGGACCTCTGTGAGTTCAAAGCCAGCCTAGTCTACATGGCTCCAGGATAGCCAGGGTTACATAGAGAGACCTGTATCAAAAAACAAAAACCCAAAACCAAAACCTAAACAGAAATCTCATTTGATCATCACTATTTTTCCCATTTTCAAGGTATGCAAACTGAGGACATCTCCAGGCAAAACAGTATATTTCTTTTCTTTGACCAACACAAGGATATAAAGCATTGGCTCTGGTCCCAAGTGTGAGTGACAGGAGCCTAGCATGTAGATGAGACAGCACACAGCCATACAGGCAGTGATAGGAGCCTAGCATGTAGATGAGACAGAACACAGCCATACAGGCAGTGATAGGAGCCTAGCATGTAGATGAGACAGAACACAGCCATACAGGCAGTGATAGGAGCCTAGCATGTAGATGAGACAGAACACAGCCATACAGGCAGTGATAGGAGCCTAGCATGTAGATGAGACAGAACACAGCCATACAGGTAGTGTCTTTACTTTGCACAGGTCTGAGGCTGTGGAATCTTATTCCATGTGCCGCTAATGTAATTGGGAATTAGATTTGGAGCTGAAATTTACCAGTATTGGGGGAAAGGAAGCAGTTTGGGGGTTGGCAAGATGGCTCAGAGGTTAAGAACACTGCTTTTCTTCCAGAGGACTCAGGTTTGAGTCCAAGCACCCACCCAGCAGTTAACAACTGTCCATAACTCCAGTACCAGGGGATCCAGCACCTCTTTCTGGCCTCCTTGGGTACCAACATGGCTGCCTAAACATGACCTGAACAGGGGTGGCACCAACAGGCATGTAACATGGATGGGGAAAACTCCTGAAGCGTCAACCCTTAGACAAAGAGCTGCAGGCAACTAAGGAATGCTGAGATCAGGAGAAACAGTCTTCCCCAGAGAAGAGCACACCAGTTGGTGATCCAAAGCCAAGTGGTCATACACACAAGTAATATTATACAGATAGAGCAGGATGCCTTTATAAATTTAGACATATATATATATATCACAATGAAAGAAAAAGATCATAAATTTGAAAGAGTAAAGGCATGGGTGAGATGATACATGGGAGAGTACAGAAGGGGGGATTATAACTATGTGATAATCTCAAAAGAATAGAATAATTTAAAACAATCGAAACCCCCACTCATACATATAAAATAAGTAAAAGTTTTAAAAATAGCCTTGAACTAGAGTTCAATTATGTTTGGGTCTAAGGGCTACTGCGTAGATGTGAAATCCTGCCTTCATTTTCTTACCCACAAAAGAAGATCACATTGCTCTCTTCTCAGAACTGCTAGAAGCATTCAAGGAGACTTTGATGTTTTGGACAGTGGGGCTTGCAGAACTGGTCAACTCACAAATGAGCCACTTTCCCCCACTAAGATTTATTTAGTGTATACAGTGCTTTGCATATCCATCTGCACAGCATAAGAGGGCACTGATTCCATTATAAATGGCTGTGAGCCACCATGTGGATGCCAGGAATTGAACCCAGGACCTCTGGAAGAGCAGCCAGTGCTCTTAACCACTGAACCATCTCCAGTCCCACAAATGAGCCAGTTCTTATCTAGTAAGTCTTCTGTGGAGCTTGCCCGTGGCTGGGTAACACTGATTTCTTCATTTTTCTCTATGCTCAGCGAATCGAGAGCAGCTACTTGGAAGAAGGAGCACAGACTAGGAATTGGGTGACTAGGGTTTGAGTCTTGATTTTATTAGCTGCCGACTAGGTCTCGAGTCCCACGTCTGTGTGTGCCGACCTCTTAGGGTTGCCTGTGGAGTAGTTAAGAGCATGAAAACACGAATGCCTTCTCAGCCCTGGTGCTCAGCCCTAGTGAAAGTTATTTATCCAACAACATGTTTTGCTGGGTGCCAGGTGGTCAGGGTGCAAAGGCAATGGAAATATAATCTCCCTTAGCACAGAGTGTGACGGGATAAACAAGCAAATGAGCAATTGCACCACCGCGTGCAAGTGCCCTTTCAGGAGGAGCAGGATGGATGCTCAGAGGACAAAGAGCAAGCACTACGTTGCTTATCTGTTGTTGCAAAACAAATTACCACCAGAACTTAGCGGCGTGAAGAAACAAACATCTGTAAGCTTACATCATGTCTGCGTGGGAGGAATCTGAGAATGGACAGGCTGGTTAGTTACACCTGCTTAAATTAGACCGCACTTTGCCTGATGCGGTTCCTCAAGTCTACCCTACTTGGGGACGACAACCAGTAACTACTATCCACTCCTATAATGTACCACCAGGACTGGGCAGAGGGTCCGTCTGTCTGAAAGACAGTGCCGTGTCTAGTGTCTGCCTTTCTCCCTGGTGTCATGCCTTCGTATTTAATAAAATGAAAGAGACTTAAAGGAAACTCAGGAATTCAGGGCACACTGAAAATGTCATAGGGTCAAGATACATGCACACATTAATGCCGGAATAGATGACACAGCCGTTTCTCTTAGAGTTTGCTTGGTTTTGGATGTGTGTCTTCCCTGGACAGCCCCTCCTTCCCTCTTCTCTTCCCAGGGGTTTTCATCCACAGCCCCTGGACTGACCATTCTGACGTAGAGTGAACAGTGCAGCAGACACATGGACAAACTTCAGCTTTGTTTAGTTCAGCTTGCTCGCTAACCCCCGACTTTTCTCTTTGGACTGATTACCACACACTACTCCTAGATTTCAAGATACTTTCAAAACATGAGGGAATATGACCAGCTACAGCTGTATCCTGGCTGTATCTGGGATTAGCTTCCTGTCTTAGCCACCTTAGACCTTCAGAGTGCCATGAGGGGTGTTATGACTTCATTTTGGCAGTTGTGTTCTGATATAGATATAAATAATTTACATTGGTATAAATTTTACTTTATTGTTATAAATTTAAGGTCAATTTTGTTATATGTATGTGTATTTCTGATCTTGATTAAGGTATTGTGATTGTGTAGTTCATTTAAAAATATAATATATAATTAAAAATATAAGTTGTTAATAGATAATCATCTATAATAATCAAACTTGTATTAATGTTAGTTAGATTTTCTAAATATATATAGATATATTTCAGTTAGATAGACATTCTTCATATCTCTCAAAGACGACAAAATATGGCATTTAATGTTTTAATAACTTAGGGCTTTTCATGACAATGAGACACGTCTGCTCCTGGCAGCACCAATCTACTTCGAGAGAAAAATGGGCATCAAAGAGTCTCCTTATGGAGTTGGTTAGCCATTTAGGCAAGAAACTGCTCTTGCCTGGACTGTTGCATAAACTGGACACAAAAAACCCACAGAGAGAGGACTGCTGAACTTGCCTAAAGGTAAGATTATCCTTCGGGGTTCCAGATTCATGAAAGAGTCTACAAGACATTCTACAGGATACAAAAAAAAGTGACTGAACTGTCTTTAAAATTTCCTGCTTCATAAAAGTGTCTACTAAATACCATGGGCCTGTAGGCTAAAGATGGATGCCCCAACGGTACAGAGAAACTTTGGGTGACTGTACAGACAGCGAGATGTCTCTGTCATTTCTAGAGTTTTAAAAGCTGCTTACTTCTTGTTTACTTAGGTAATATTATATCCTATTGGAGTCTTTGATGGAGTTAAAAAATGAATAGTTATAGTTTTCCTTTGTTATGATAAAAGATAAAATAAATATAATATTGTAACTGTAATTCTTGCTTGATAACTGTTTTGTTACATATAATTTTACTATGTTAGAGTTAAGGCCTTCTGTAGTGTAGGAGGTCCTTCTGTATTTGGGTTACTTTCATTGGTTAATAAAGAGACTGCCTTGGCCTTTTGATAGGGCAGCCTTAGATGGGCGTAATAGACAAAACAAAATGCTAAAAAAAAAAAAAAGGAAAATATGAAAGACGCAATAAATCTCCGGCCTGAGATGGATGTAGGTTAAAATCTTCCCGGTAAGCCATGACCCCGTGGTAATACACAGATTACTAGATATGGGTTAAAACAAAATACGAGAGTTAGCCAAAAAGAGACTAAATATAATGGACCAGACAGTGTTTTAAATAAACACAGTTTCTGTGTAATTATTTCGGGAGTTAAGCTAGCCGGGTGGGACAAAACAAGGGGCCCTACACTGGGCGGCTGGGAGCCGGGTGCTAAAAACACAGCCCGCGCCTCTTACTACAGTGTTCCCCTCAGATATCACTATTGGAATTTCTAGAAGCTTCCTCGGGGCAGCTGGATCCCACACCAATGGAGTCCCCTGCATGCCTCCATCAGTGCCTCCACCAGGCCTTGCAATGGCTTGGCTTTCTACTTCCTGCCTTTTTGTTGGGAAGGAGCATAGTTTAGTGGTCCTGATCACAGGCTGTACAACTAGAGCCCCTTTTCATTCTATGAGCTGTTGGGGCAAATTACTTAATGTCTTTGACCCTAAAATGTTCGCGTTTGTAAATTAGGAAGGATAATTTATTTACATCACAGGGTTATCATGAGGACTGAGCACTTAACCGTAAGGACTTAGAACACAGTCGGCAAAGAACACACACATGGCTCGTTTGGGCCATGACTGGGTAGTGACGGACTGCAGGTGATGCGCTTTGATGGAAGGAGAAAGAGCAGCGGATGAAAGGGCTGAAAAGGTCTGGAAACGCTACTTCTCAGTACTCACTCAAGGCTTAGAAAGACCCAGACTAAGGGGTAAAATTCAAGGGGTAAGGAACTTGCTCCATGTCACACTGCTATGCCCCGTGTCCTTCCTCTGTTCTTCACTCTAACACTCTGGGGACCACTAGGGTATTTGATTATTTAATTGGCCTGTTTTGTGATGAATCCATGCAATTACATTTTTTCTATAGTTATTATAATATTTAATATTATAATATATTTTATCATGTATTTATTATATATGTTCACATATTATATACAATAAAATATACTGTATATATGTATATATTTCTCACATTTAAGACTCAGACTTTTTGTACATTTAGTTCTTACCTCTCTCCCACTTCCTTTACTGGCCATGAGATGTTCTATGAGCCCTGCTCATTCCAACTTCTCTTTTCCACTTAATAGCCCCTCCCAGTCCCACCCCGACTTCCCGGCAAACTCTTTTCTCATCTGCGGTCTCATTCCCCTCCTCCTCTCAGCTCCCAGCCTTTCCATTTTCAGGGCCTGGGCTTACCATGTTCTGTGTGTGCTAGGTGCCGGTCTCAGCAGGATGGCTATCAGAGGCCCAGTCTAGCTCCGCTGCCGCCGCTGCATATCGGGCTGGGGGCGAGGAGCAGGAGGGGAAATCAAGAGTCCCACAGACTCAGGAAAACACACAGATGGTGTTTGGGGCGTCACTTATGATGCAACTGAGAGGCCAGGGGAGTAAGAGCTCTAGGGCTGGAATCTGTCGCAGGTGGAAACACTGGATTTTAAACAGTACAGTGCCAGGGGATTCGGTCTTAATAGGGTCTATGACTGTTACAGAACTTGGTTGTCTTTATTGACCGGCTCGACCTAGACTCAACTTACTGAGCCTGTGCTGTTGGCTCACTGGAACTTGAGCTCAGGGGAAGCCTTGCCCACTTGTCTCTTCCAGATGGGCTATAGGGATAAGTTCACCAAGTCCCCCCCCCCCGCCCCACCGCTCAAAATTCCAGTTTTTAATTGAGATCTTATTAGGTTTAAGGATCAATTCAAGGAGGACTGAATTCCATCCAAGAGCGTGGTTCATACCTGCAGTCATGAGGTCTTTACTATATTTACTATTTCTTTTGTCTGTGCGCAGACATACCGGTGCTTGCAGAAGGTTGGAAGACTGCTCTGTAGGGTTGGTTCTCTCTGTCTTTATGTGGGTGCTGGGGATTGAACTCAGGCTGTCAGACTTGCACAGCAAGCTCCTCTGCCCTCTGATCCACCTCTTCCAGTCACCTGTCCCCTGCCCCCAGGCTTAAGTATTTTAAAGAAATTACTTTTCATACAGTATGAATTTCTCAATCCGTATTTTTACCAGATTCTTCCTCCCCAACACTGTGTTTTCCTCACTTGAGATTGATTATAGGTGGTTACTTTTTTTTTCCATATTGGGCATTAAGAACTAATCAACAACTGTGCATCCACAGCTTCTCTCCTGACCACTGTTCCATGTGTTCAGGATCTTCCCTTGCAGAGTTTAGGGCGTGCTGGCTTCAGCGGCACATGTACTAAAAGTGGAAGGGAAACCATTCTTAGGAGAAAGAGCACAGGAGGCAAATGTTTTGAATCCTTGCAGATTAGAAAATGCCCGTTTTGCTATCTTACTCGAATGCCACTATGGCCAGCAGAGTACACAGCTCAAAACTCAGACTTATTTTCTTCGTTGCGGGGTAAAGAGGTAGATGGCTCAGTGGTTAAGAGCACTGGTCCCTCTTACCTAGAGACCTTGGGTTTTGTTCCCAGCACCCACACAGAGGCTCACATGATGACCTCTTCTGACCTCTGCAGGCATCAGGAATGTACATTGTGCACATACACACATATAGGCTAAACCTATACACATAAAATAAATAAATTTAAAACTGTTTTAAAGATTATTTTCTTTTAAATCCAAGCTTCATTGCTACCCCACATTCGGTTACCTGTAAAGCAATCTCATTTTTATTTCTTTTTGGTAATGTGTCTCTCTTTCCTGCATTTGTCTAAAGCTTTTTCTTTGTCCTTTCTGAGCCCTGAAATGTTCCTAGGGTTTATCTGAGTAGAGATTGTCAAGAGTTTGTCTCACCTGGTCCTTGGGTGGGTCACAGGGAACTGCTGAGCCTTGCTTGGGTTGGAGCATTTTCCCATTTCTGTTCTGTGAGTCTCTTCCCTAAAAAGCTGGACTTTGCTCTGGGCACTTCTTTCAAAAGGAAGGAGGCTTCTGTATCCATCCTCTGTGACTCTGCATTGTTAGGGCTGTCTTAACCAGATGCCACGGAAGCAGCTCATCACCTTGGGTGGCTTCAATATCCCGAACGTCTTTTCTCAGTGTTAGAGGCTGGGAGGCCAGTGCTTTGGTGCTGGCCCAGTCACTCCCTGGCGAGGGTTTGTTGCCTGCTTGCATACAGCTCTCTTCTGCCCATATCCCCATCCACCACAGAAAAATTAAAAAAAAAAACCACAAAAACTAGTTTTCCCTTCTTCCTCCCCATGTTGGATTGATTGGACTCTACCCTATGATCTCATTTAACTTTTATAGACTCCACACAGCTCTTACCTCCAAATGTAGTGACATGCTGTGTGTGCGTGCATATGTATGTGTACATATGCATGTATGCAGAGCTTCATCTCTGTTCTTTTTGAAAGAGTTGGGTTTCCTCGGGTATCTGGTGATCCTGGGTTTCCTCTTCCTGCCTATTTTGGAGGGTTCTATTAGTTAGTGGATTTGCTGTTCAACTTTATAACCCCAGTACTGAGGTATTTATTTCCGTCCAGGACCCCCTGGTGACTGGAAGTTTAGTCTGGACTCTTTAAGTAGGAGATCTTCCCTGTAAGATGCACAAGGGCTAGAAGGCTTGAGGATCAGTGTCCTCTCTACCCCTGGCCTTTACTTAGATGAAGATGCAACTGACGGGTGTGGGGGGGTAGTGACAGCCCTCCTTCCTCTCTCTCTTTTTTTTAAAAATATTTATTTATTTATTATGTATACAATATTCTGTCTGTGTGTATGCCCGCAGGCCAGAAGAGGGCATCAGATCTCATTACAGATGGTTGTGAGCCACCATGTGGTTGCTGGGAATTGAACTCAGGACCTTTGGAAGAGCAGGCAATGCTCTTAACCGCTGAGCCATCTCTCCAGCCCCCTCCTTCCTCTCTGTGTGTAAGAGTGCCAGGCTCACAGCCAGTCAGTCCTATTCCTCTTTATTCATAGGCTCTCACAGCCAGGTAGCTGCCTTCACAACACAGGCTTCTTACTACTTTATGGCCTCTCTCCCATATATGACACACGTATGCATGCATGCCCAAGCACATGTGTACCTACGCATCACTAAAGCTCTCTGAGGCGGAGGACAGGGGAGCTGAACCTGTTGCTCAGAAGGCTGTGCAATATTAATAACTCTGATGACTGGTAGAAGGCCGTGTAATATTAATAATTCTGATGACTGGTAGAAGGCCGTGTAATATTAATAACTCTGATGACTGGTAGAAGACCGTGTAATATTAATATTCTGATGACTGGCTCACAGCTCCTATTCTTTGTCTCAAAAATGGAAAGAAACAAGAGCCACTGTTAGCAAATGAGAGCCCCAAGTTTCAGGTAGGTGAAGGGCACAGACACAAACTGGCTCCAGAGCTGACTCTAAAGCCCTACGGGTTTCATTGCTATGCCCCATTTCCATCATATTTATTTTCTCTCCGCTTGGAAGTGTTTATCTTTACTTCTTGCATTAACATATAATTCATGGGGGTGGGGGAGGGTTTCCTTGGCTGTAGACTCTTGCATCTATTTAGCTACCCAACAATATTTGACAAGCAGCCATCAGTGTAAATTTTGTGGGCCAACTAGGTAGCATAGTTAATTACCATTAAGCTATTATCTGTGCAGGATTTCACATTAGAGTAGGGCTAGTATTTTATTTGAGGCCTTTAAGGTTTTTATTATGTCCACTAAATTAAATATTGGGTGAAAAAAATAAAGTCAGGTTGCAATTCCAAAGGAAAACTGGAGGAAAGTTCAAAGTTCAGCTTCTGGCTGGAGTTCTTCCAAACCCTGATCAATAAGTCTGTGTAGACAGACAGGAGACAATGACACACTTTCTGATGTCTCTTGTTAGCTTCTGGGTGACTCTGTTAGTTCAGAGAAGAGACAGGCTCATGTCTGATGTCCATAAAGATGGACACCCTGGGTTTGTTCTTTCTGGTCCCACTCGGTTTATTCATGCGCTCACTGAACAGTCACAGTGTGCCTGATTCTCAACCTGGCTGTCCAGGGAAACTTCAAAATCTCATTAGCTACGTCCACTCCTAAAGTCATGGAGCCTTGGTCCTTGCCATTTTAAAGCTCCTTAAGCAAGTATAACACACAAGATGAAAACCCCTGATCTGTGACACATGATGTCCTGTGCTAACAAGTAAGGTCACAAATAATCCTGCTTTTATTGAGGGCATACTATGTTTCAGGTGTTGTGTTAACTCTTGCATGTATGAACACATTTAACCCCTCAACAGCCCTAGAAGTAGGTATTATTCTTATTGTATAGAGGAGGCCGAGAAAGGATCGCTAGCTTGCCCAGCGTAACGCACTCACTATTCTGTGGCTGACTATAACACAGTTCAGTAAACAGTGGAACGTCAGGAGATAAATATGAAGAGAAGTGAGAAGTGGGGAGGCAGAGGCGGGAAGTAGGAGGAAGAGCTTCAATTAAATTGAAGCAAAAAAAAAAAAAAAAACCAAAAAAAAAAACCAAAACAAAACAAAACAAAAAAAACCGGGACCCAGCAGAGTGCCTCGGGCCCAGGCTTCCCAATCTGTCTTACTAGAGCTCAGCCAGCCTTCCTCAGAACTCCTTCCCCTCCCGCTCCCCATTGAAAATGCTGGAATGCCCACAATCATCCTAACAACATTTCAACGGGAAGACTGAAGTCATCCACCATTACTCATGCAAGTCTCAGGACAATGCATTCTTTTGTGCGCCTCTCGTTCACGCATATAAAGCTTCACTCTGTTGGGTTTTTTTAGACATCTTTGTTGAAGAAACAATTTACAAATGTGCCAAACACACGTTGGTTCCCCACCCACTTCTCTCATCCCTCACTTGACTGGGGCACTAAAAAACAAGTCCTTGCCTTGCCCTGGGCGTGTGCCCACTTGCCAACTCCGTCCAGAATGGAAGCTACCCTGCACTTCACACTCCTTCTGGCCAAACTGGGCCCTTAAGCTTAAGTTTGAGGTTAAACCTCAAGGAGTGTTTAGCCACACCTGTGACCCTCTCTGCCTGGCCTCAGGGGCCAGCACGGACTTTGTGTGGAGGAAAGGGAAATGGTGGGATGTTGTTAATTAACCGTGGGAGGAAAGGAGGTCCTCTCCAGACACCAAAAAATTCCAGTGAGGAGCATTATAAAAAGCGGCCTTTGTACCAGCCAGCCACATGATTCAGGCTGGTCTCCGCTGGGGAAGTAAAAATAACAACTCCAGTCGTGGGCCGTGGGCCTGGTCTCCCCATGCATCTCCAGTAGGCACCTCAGGAGGCGGTTCAGTCGGGGGAGAAGACCTCAGGAATGTAGATGGAATGGGTAGCCCTTCCCAGAGCCTTCAGGAAACCCCACACAGCTGCCTGGAGCTGGCATGCTTACAGGGACTGGTGAGTTGGGGAGCAGAATAGTCCAGTAGATTCAGGTCAAGGAGGCCAAGCCTCTGAGGCAGTAGAACAGCATGGCACACTAGAGTCTGGGTAATCTCACGCCGTCAGGTCCCTCTCTCACCCCGTGCTTATCATAGGAGGGGCTGTTTCTCCCTTTGTACAGGGTACTATCTTCAACATAGGGAAGGTTGTGTTACCTCCCGAGCTGCCCATGTCCTGGAGGCTTGGCTGCCATGGGGCTGAATGGAATCTGCAGTGTCTGGGAGACTCAGTCTAGAAAGGTGCTGTCAGCAAGGGTCTGAGTCCCTGGCATAACTGATTTGAGCCATTTGGCTGACCTTAGGCAAGAGGGTGCAGACTTTGCCTGTTGACTAGTTTGGAGGAAGGGGTCAGGCAACAGAGGATGACCTTAGAATTGAGGACTGAGAACCGTGAATGTTGAGGTGCGACATTTACCCTTAGAAAGCCTGACTGTAGCATCTGCTGAATGTCACAGGGCTTGAGACGAGTCCCGAGACGAGGTTGCCAAAACCAGGAAGACAGGGCACTAGGGTTTCAGACCAGACAAGTTTCCCAGGCTGTCATCCCAATAACATTTCCGCATTTTGGCAGACAAGAGGGAATTTCCAGCATTATAATTTCAGATGCTCAGAATCCCTGGCGATCTGCGGCCTTCTTTATCTTCCTTGACGGTCAATAAAGGATTTCTCCTCTACAGACTCCTGAAGCCTCAGAGTTGAAAAGATTTTAGAAGCAGTGGAGATTGATTCTGGTAGGAAACAAAACTGAACCACACACAAAGCTGAAGCTCAAGAGCACACAGTTAGTCTGTGTTTCTTGGGTTGAAACTAAGTCCTCAGATAATACTTTAGGACATTCCCCCTTCCCACTCCTGCCCCACAACTCCTCGCTGCTTGTGACTTTGTATGGCAGGGCCTCTTGCCCATTCCCTGACCTATTTTTTTTTTATCTTACTCACTTTCATACAGGATCTTGAACTATAATTTATTCTTGACTTTCTGAGAAGTTTCACTATTTGGTATTTTAACCCCAAACAAAAATAAAGGGAACAAAACTATTCGGTGAGTTAAGAGGTCATTGCAACTGGAGGTTTCCAGTGTGAGATAAGACTGGGTTGGAAAATTCCTAAATTCCTCAAGGCTGGATGCTCCACTGGCAAGAGTGTTACCTAGGGTCTCACCAAAGACTAGCATTTTAATGAGTGCCAGGTGAACCAGAGGCACACTGACGTTTGAGTAGCTCTGCTGTAAGGTAAGACCCAGGAACCTTCTTCCCTCTTGCCATTGCCAAGAAATGGCGAGTCTTCTGCAGTCCCTTCTTGCCCCTTCCTTCCCATTCCTGCCTCTCCTTGACACCTCGAGATCCTGATGAGGGGAAAGGGCGGATGGTAAAGGAGGACTTGGAATGGAACATTTTAAGAAAAATAAAATATATCCAACTTAAAACATCCTCTGCAGCTCCGATGTCATGTTGCTAATGTTGGAGTATAAACATCTGCTATGTTTACGTTGGCTGGCTTCTGTAATGCTCATCCTTGGTTATATTTAGGAATGCCATGGCTTGGGAAGCACACTAAAAACCTCTGAGAACAAAAATATTTTCCTTCTTAACTTTCTGGAAAATATGGCCTTTTTTTTCAATCCCCAAACACATCTTTCCTTTACATTCTCTCTCTCTCTTTTCCCGTTCATCACCACCTATTTCTTCCAGTTACCTTTGTCTCTTCATCTTTCACTTTGTTTACCTTTTTTTTTTAAACAACAGGATTTTAAAAATCATGGTTTTACAACAGAAAATTTGAGGGTTAGAAAAGTACACAAAGGATATCTGGGGTCAGAGGTCAGAAAGGAAGAGGAAGAGCAACCATATTCCTACCGACAACAAAACAATATAAGCATCATATAAAATCATCTCAAACTTTTCATGTATTTTTTTAACATCGATGGGAATTAGTATCTACTTCCTTTGGAGCAGAATTGTAAATTACTAGCTTCATTTCAGCAGTGACCACACCTCAATGTCTTGATTTTTATTCAATTCTGCTATCCTCCTTATGGATATTTAGGTATTTAAAGCCTTTCACTATTCAAAGCAATGCTGTAATCCTTAATGACTTTCTTATCTTTAAAAGGTTATCAAATTGAAACAAAAACAGGAATGTATACTTGTGAAAAAAAATAATGGCAAACCCTTTGACACCCCCGTTGCCAGCCCTGATTTCTCTCTTTCTGCCCCACTCCCTCCTGCCTCAGCTCAGGAATCAACGTTTGACAGGTGTGCATGGCATTCAGCACACAACATTAGATCCTGTAAGGACTTCAGAAGCTGGAATGCTTGCCACTGTGTGAGGGAGAACAGGCATTGTTCCATGGAGTAATGCACGGACCGCTCACAGGCCAGACACCGTGCTGCCCAGTGCAGTTTAATGCTGAGGAAATGCAATATAGTCTCCGCTGCTGCTGAGAGAAGAGTGCTTTCCTCCGTTTGGGCCAGGCTGACCACCCTGGGGTTCCTCGCCTCCTGGACTATAATCTTTCCTTTTCAGCCCATCCAGTTTACTGTTGATTAAATAATCTCAAGAGACCACTATAAATTATTTCCTTATCTATGGTCTAATGTGTTCACTGTTCCTTACTCTGCCCACTCCATTGCCCCTTATCCTTCAACTACTCCCACTTTAATCTTCTCATCACGTATCTCCTGAGCACACACCATGTCTAATAAATTCTGTAAACCTTTCTCCAAGTCTTAGCCCTGTGACTCCATTCTGTTTCTTCTCCAGTACAGATCCTAGTGTTGTGGTTGGTTTAGATTCATGGCCTATTCCTCACTATACAGTAAATTCCTAAAACACAGGGCCAACATGGTGCTGGGTACATAGTTCATGCTTAATAAAGGTTTGCTCATTTGTCCGACTGAAAGAACGGGTAAACTAGTTTTCCAGGAGTGCCAGGCCTGTGAGCTACCTCATGTGGGTGCTGGGAACTGAACCTGGGTCCTTTGCAAGAGCAGTATGCTCTCTTAACTGCTGAGCCATCTCTCCGGCTCTTTCCTTCCCTCTTTATTACTGGAATTTGACAGCTAAGTGTAACCATCAGCTGAATGCTTTCACTCCCTCCTCCAGTCACCAGAGGAAGATCTCTAAGAGGATAGGCTCTGTGTCTATCCTGTCCACTACTTTATTGGAATTTCCTGTGCTACTGGATCAACTCTGCAACACTGTGATGGACAAGTCCTTATTCTCGTTTTGACAGATGGAAAAACTGAAGCTCCAACAGAATCAGACCGAGCGTAGCTCCTACCCGCTTGCAGAGCTGGAAATTAGTTTATTTGGATTTGGATTCCCAGGTGTCAAGTCCCGGTTTTACAATTTACTAATTTGGTATGAATCTCCTCCCCTGTATGAGAGGTAATAGTCTATAATTATTTTGTCTATACCTTGCAGACCATAATATACTCTATAAGTTATGTGAGACAAATGGTGATTTTTGCGAGGCCCAACCAACAAGTGCTGCTTATCTGGTGTGTCAACTGCACAACTGTTTCTTGAGTAAACTTGTCAGTTTGGGGAAGTTAGCCCAGATGTCCCTGTATGTTATCTAGCAAAGGTTACCACCCCAGCACTTGGGTTAATAACAAAACAATAAACTCTGTAACGTGAATGGCACCTATCTTCTACATAACTGTAAATAATGGCAATAGATAATGTGTAATGATATGTTAGTAACCAGCCCCCAGTCCTTGCTCACCAAGGAACAAGTAACATGGTTCATTAAGTGTAGTTAAAAATTAGCATTAATGGCTGAGAGTTTTGAGATGGAGTCAGCTAGATCTGAGTTGTAGCTCAGATTCAGTTGGCTCCACATCTACCAACTGGGACAAACTGAGCAAGTTACTCAACTTCTTCAAACTTCATTGCTGCATGTAAAATACACCTAGTCCTCAGACTCATACAAGGATTAAAACAAAGAACATGAGTATATCTGGCGCACAGGAAATCCTCAGTACTTGTGGGTCCTTGTTAGCACTTCACCTGCCTTCTTCTTGGCTTGCTGATCCCTAGCCAGCCATTTCTTATATGCGTCTTCCATCCCAGTTGGAGAGCTACTTTCAAGTGTCAGGAGGACGAGTTGGAACAGTTGGGAGAGAACCCTACTTTTCTGCTTCTGCTCCAAGGGAAGCCCACTTTGGAAATAGGGGAGAGCTTTTTGGTACACCCCTTGCTTAGTAACGTGCACTGCTTCCTGAACGTCTGGAGGCACTTTCCTATGTGTGAACCGAAGATTGATACATTTTTCTACCCACATATGAACTGCATGTCTTCAGAGAGGCAAAGTGAGAATGGAAGGATTCTGTTCTTCCCGGCTTTGGACAGGAGGATGTGTGATCTCTGACCACTGTGAAAAGGCCTTTCTTGTTTAGCCTTTGCAATGCTAGCAACAAGCTGATTACATACATTGATGTGATTCCTTAGTCATCTTAAAAAAGGCCTTGACAAGAAGAAGAAGAAGAAGAAGAAGAAGAAGAAGAAGAAGAAGAAGAAGAAGAAGAAGAAGAAGAAGAAGAAGAAGAAGAAGAAGAAGAAGAAGAAGAAGAAGGAGGAGGAGGATTCACTGGCTGGCAAGACCAATGACCTGAGTTCAATCCCCAAGTCCACATGATGGAGAGAACTGACTCCCAAAAGCTGTCCTCTGGCCTCCACATGCACTTTGTATTGAGTGTAGATAGATAGATAGATAGATAGATAGATAGATAGATAGATAGATAGATAGATAGATAGGTAGATTCTTAAAAAGGGGTGGGGGAAGGCCTTTCTGTAATTTTGTACAAGGATCCAGACACCCAAGTTATAATTTTATATTCTGTTTTGCATACATGGGTGTTTGTTTTTTATTTTGATGTGGAAAGTGCTCGGGCTTGAATTTATGCTGTATATTTTTACTTAAAAACTATTTATTGATCCAGTAGTGCTCTGCTCTGTGGGGAGGAGCATAGTAATGAATAACAAACATGTACAAACATACACTCACATATAAATCAAAATAAATTTAAAAAAATAAGGAAATACCATTAAGATTAACACACAAAGATGTCGACAGTATTAAGAAATCTTGTAGGCAAACAGAGTGAGTCAGTCCATGATTTTGAAAGTGGGTCAGGGGTGAGATTGAAAGTGACCGTAGCTATCATCCCAGCATGCTGGTCATCCGGAACACCTTCCCAGATGTGCAGCTCTGTTTACTGGAAAACGCAGGGTGCTTTCTGTTAAATACTTGCACACTTCTGACACAGATGATGACATCCTGTGGTCACTTCCCTCCTCTAGCCGAATGCTAGGTGGTGGTTTCATACTCTTCCCCCACCCAGGAGCATGGCTTATCTGACACTAGCAGAGAAACAGGAAGAATGATGGTTTTAACCCAGAAAGAAGACTACGCAATTTACAGTAAATAACCTCCATTACTTGACCAAGAAATGAGAACGCGGTGATGTCAGGTGATAAGGAAGCCGAGACATAGCTCTTGGAAAAGCTGAAAGCATCCTTGATCTTAGACGCTAATTCTGTCTCTACAGCAGCCTGAGCAAGAGGTTGGCTGAAGCCAACGTTGGGCAGTGGTTCTAGCCGTCTGTCAGGAGAAGGGGGCTTGGCGCTGTTCCTGTAAATGCAACAGCATCTTTCCCTCAATGAAGCTGCTCACTGCACTAGAACCTCACATTCTGCTCACCAAGTCAAGACAGAGATTCAGATCTGAGCAATCAATCATACTGCGGAAGCGAACCCAATTACCATGGAGCTTGATTTATGGGAAAGAGTTTCCAAGACAACTTGAAACAATGGTTGATGTAATGGCTATTATGCCCCAGAAATAGCAATGGAGACTTTCATCTTTTTCTGAAAGCATGATTCTCATAAGGAAATCACAACACCTGAAGGCTTCAGTAACATTCATATGGCTCCATCTTCCTCTATCATAATAAATATAATAGTAGGTATCACTTTTGAATTTCTAGCTTAAGTGACAGAGACTTGCTTCTAGGGCACTCCTTGGCTTCTGTTCAAGCTATACAACCCTTAGAATGCTGCTCATATTTAAGCTGTAGACCAAATGATTCATAAGAGTGGAGATTTTTTTCTACCTTCTTCAGGATGATGTTCCACCAGGAATCCAGAACAGTGTCCAGGACATGACTGGCATTCAGTCAAGGCTTGTTGAGGTGTTTTAACAACACTCATTATCTCTCTTAATACAATCGGCCTGAAAGATCAATATAATCAGCTCCAATTTGTGAATGGTAAAGTTGGTCTCCTTGTTTCAAAGCTGCCCAGAGTTATGTGCACAGTGAATTGCTGTGAAGGTACAAAGTGTGGCTCTGCAGTCACATGGTACCCATCTCTAGTATGAGAGAATCAGGGACGTATGTGAAGGTTCTCTTCTACTTCCAGAGGGTGAGTGGGGATATAGCTCTGTTGTCACGTGGCTAAAGGAGGCAAGGAGGACTTAGCAGAGATGCTCAGATAATGATGAGAGACATAAGCATCTTTGCAAAGCCTGTGCTCATCCAGACCACAAGAGAGTCTTGTTCTGTAAGTCCGAAGAACAGACTATGTGTGTGGCCTTCCCATGCTCCTTAACTTCTCTAGCTGTCATTTGGAGCTGGCTGGCATTCAAATAACTGTCTTATTGGATGATGTCAGTTATAGAGATGAGACTATAGCTGAAGCCAACCATGTGACATATACCTTCAATCCCAGCACTCAAGAGGCTATGGCAGGACTATCGTGAGTTCGAGGCCAGCCTGGGATGCAGAGTAAGACCCTATGTCAAAAATAAAACAGATTAAGATAGGGATTAAGAAAGATAGGCAACATTGGTTCTGGCCTCCATATAAACATGCATACGTGGGCATGCATGCTTGCACACACTTGTGAATATATGCTCGAACACACACAGACACACACACATACTAACCAACCAAATAACCTGACAAAGACTGTAGGTGTGATTGTCTGGACTAGCTGGTAGGAGTGGAAGTAGAATCTCAAAGGAAGAGGGAAGAAGGGTGGCATGGGCCACTAGGTATGGGATGGGAAGGGAAGATGATTAGGGCTAACTCCAGATCTCTGGTATCAGCAGCTGGGTCAAGGCAGCAACCTTTTGTGAGATGGGAACCAGCCAGTAAGAGTGGGCTAGAGAAGAAGCTGGTGAACACCGCCTGCACTCTGACAGCCCCCACACCCGGAAGACTCTGGCCCTTTGGTTCACCCCGTGTCTCTGAGCACAGGCCCAGAGCTCGAGAGCAGTAGGTAAACGAGATGGCTTCAAACGTGACAGAGCCTCCATGTGTGCTGCCCGGTGCTAGAGTAACTCGGTTCTAAGTCTTGGTGTCTACTTTGTTCCTCCTGTTATTGCTAAAGCAACTGGAGACAGGCAAAAGGGGATCAGGGACCCACAAACAAAGGAAAAGAAAAGAACCAGGGGGAACGTCAAGATTAGAAGCTGATTTCCTGCCAGAGCTTTGCTTCAGTAAATGTAACTCGCCCCCACGCTCCCTGGTTCCCAAAGACCAACTGCAGACTCTGCCTCCAGTCCTTGATCTGAATAAAAGGAACTAAGGGGGGGGGGCAGGAGCGGAGCCCTCTGAGGACCAGGGCTGGCTAGGAGCATAGAGAGGGGACAGCAGGACCGGAATGGAAGAGCAATAGAACAGAGCTCCCAGTGGGCTCTGAGCTTTCACTCAGCTCAGACTGATGGAAGGGCTGCAGGCCTGGTGTAGCGGCCTCCTGGAGGATGGAGAGGAATTGCCATCTCTTATGGCTTCTGAAGGCTGATGCAGAGCTAAGACAGGGAGGAGGCGAAGGAGGGAGGGCAAACGGAGGATGGGAACCTTTTGTCTTTCCTTTCTAAGAATACATTCTATCGCTTTTCTTCATTTGTTTGTTTCTAGATACAAAAGGCAACAAAACTTCACGGTGGAAAATCTGAGAAAAACAGAGACGTAGAATGAGTGATTACTTCTAATCCCACAATCCCTCATGTTTGTATTTATTACTTATTTACTCTTCTTTCATACAATACAGCCCGACCGCAGCCTTCCCTCCCTCCACTACTCCCAGCGCCCCGCCCTCGCCCGGCTCCCAACCCCCCACCCAGCAGCCCTGCCCCAGCCTCCTTTCCCTCCCCCCCAGACACACTGCTCCTCTGTTTCCCTTCCAAAAAGATCTGGTTTCCCAGGGGTACCAACTGAACAAGGCACGACAAAATGGAGTAAAGCTAAGCACAAACCCTCATATCAAGACTGGATGAGGCAATCCAGTAGGTGAAAAAGGGTCCCAAAAGCAGGCAATAGCTTCAGAGATACCCTTAAACTCGCAAAATCCCCAAGCTAAATAACCATACCACGTTTGCACAGGACCTAGCACAGACTCAGGCAGGCTCTGTGCTGCCACTTCAGTCTCTGTGGGCCCCCTTGAGCCCTGCTGAGTTAATTCTGAGGGCTGTGTTCTCCTGGAGCCCTCAACTCCTTCCTCCTCATCTTCCATGAGGTTCCCTGAGCTCCACCTAATGTTTGGCTGTGGGTCTCTGAATCTGTTTCCATCAGCTGCTGGAGGAAGCCTCTCTGAGGACAGTTGCGCTAGTCCCTGATCTATGAGTGTAGCGGAATATTATTAAAAATCATTTCACTCACTTTAAAATGTGTATTTATTTATTTTTCTTTTGGTCAGTCATGTTTGGTTCTGCCCTTATCTCTAGGCCATCCAGCTTTTGGTTTCTGGGCCTCTAGGCAGTTTCAGCCATGGATGGGCTCACTTTCACGGAGTGGGCCTCAACAGGCAAGTCATTGGTTGGCCACTCCCACAAACTCTGAGCCACCATTGCCCCAGCACATCCTGCAGACAGGACAGGTTGTACATCGAAGGCTTTGTGGCTGGATTGGTGTCTGGGAGGTAGCATGATTCCAGAAGATGACAGGTCCAGGCTCCACATCCTCCATCACTAGGAGTCCTCGATAGGGCCACCCTTGTAGGTTCCAGGAAGTTTTCACTGGACTAATTTTCCACCTCCCTCCCCCACCAAATGCCCCTCAACTACTAATCCCTCTTGATCTTTGGCAAATGACTGCTTGTTTGGTGAGGCAATCTCAGACCCGTAACAACCCTAAGACCTAGGACACTGTATTTCTTCTCTTTAAGTAGTCACGGAGCTGATGCTTACAGGGGTTGAGGTTTGACTAAAGCCCACATCTGGAGAGTGGCAGAGCCTGGATTTGGACAAGGTTGGGTATTCCAGTTCTTCTTCTTCTTCTTTTTTTTTAAAACTCTCTCACACACATGTCTGGGTATTTATATCGGTGCCAAGACAGTGCCAGGAGAGCGCCCCTTCACTAACAACCTTCTGATGGGAAATAATTCAAAGAAAAGAGAGACTAAAGATGTTTCTAAAACATCCTGTGTCACACATCCCACAATTTTGCAAACTCCTCCATTGCAAAAGTGTTGTTTTGATTTTTTTCCCCCTATCTGACAAACCGGAACAGAGTGACTTCCCTTCTGTCACTTAGCCTGAGGCTTCCTTTGTGACTCCTTAAGAGGGACTGCAGATATCTATTTGAGTCTCTTTGTCCAGCGTGCCTCTCTTTGAAGTAGAATGTTTTCATTTTTTTAACACTACGGAAATGCTGTAACCTTAAAAACATGCTAGCAAATGACCCCTTTTAAAAAACGAGCCGATGGGGCTGGGGAGATGGCTCAGTAGTTAAGAGCATTGGCTGCTCTTTCAGAGGATCTGAATTTGATTCCCTGCACCTATGATCACCTACAGCTCACTGTCATCTATAATTCCAACTCCAGAGCATCCAATGGCCTCCCTGAACACCGGGCTTGTACATGGTATATAGAGAGATATGTAGGAAAAACACCCCAACACATAAAATAAAACAAATATTAAAAATTATTGTAGTTACCCATCTGACCCCAGTTCTAAACTTTACCATCTCTCAAACCCTAACTACAGTCTCTTTCTTAACTTTCCCTTCTGGCCATCCCATCAAGACAGGGCTTCTCTGTGTAACAGCTCTAGCTGTCCTGGAACTAGCTCTGTAGACACACTGAGATCCTCCTGCCTCTGTCTCCCAAGCACTGGGATTAAAGGCATGTACCACCACACCTGGTTAGAAACTAAAATTTTAGTGGCTTTTACTTATAACATGAACATTGAAATGTTACCAGCATTAAAATTACCTAAATGTAGTGTTGCATACCAAACACCAAAACCCAACTACCTACTTTTTAAAATAGAATATCTTTCACATACTCTTTGACGATTTCAACTATGTGAATGATACATCTTGATCATATGCACCCCAACTTCCCGTTACCCCTGTTAAACCCACAAGGGCCCCCTCCTCGCTTCTTGTTCTCACCGGCCTTCTGTTTTTGTTAATAACCCACTACGTCCACCTAGTGCTGCCTGTTGGGATGTTGAATGATGCTGCTGACTTGGGATTGATATTGCACACATCACGGTAGCTGCGGCGAGTTCATAGGTACCATGGCCGAGTCATGTCCCAGAGACAGCCCTCCACAGCACCCCTCCCCATCTTCTGGCTCTTACTTTCTTTTCACTCCCCTGTTTGTTTGTTTTTTGAGGTGGGGTTTCTCTGTGTAACAGCCCTGGCTGTCCTGGAACTCACTCTGTAGACCAGGCTGACTTTGAACTCACAGAGATCCACCTGCCTCTGCCTCCCGAGGGCTGGGATTAAAGGCGTGCGCCACCACCGCCTGGCTCACCCCTCTTCTATAGTGTTTCCTGAGCCTTGGAGGTTTGATAGAGATGTCCTGACCACTCAATAGACACTTATTCTTAGCATTTGACCTGTTATGAGTCCTTATGTTAACTTCTACCCCACTACGGAACAGAGAGAAGCTTCTCTGGCCAAGGTTGAGGGCATCACCAATCTATGGATATAAGTAAATATTTATAAGGCAGTTTACAATATGTAGTTTAGCAAAACAACAGTAGTAGATTCCTCCCCAGTTGGAATCTATAGGCAGTTTCTTATACTGCCTATAGCTTATGACTGCCCAAGCCATGGGATCTTGAGCAAGTTGACAGCATGAGCCCTGAATTCCTCCCTGTGGATCAGACCTCAAAGTCAATCCAAGAGCAGCTGGCTGTTACCCCTGCCACTTTCACACCACTAATGCAGCCGTGGGCACAGCTTGCCTGGCAGATCCGTATTTTAGCATGTAGGGTTGGCTGCGGGGATACCACTGGTGCCCTTTCTGTCCTCTGCAGCCTGCATGGTACCTTTCGCAGGCACTGTGAAATCTAGTTAGCAAGGAGATAGTTTTCAGGTTATCCCAGCTTGACGTCTTTGTCCTATAGCCAAACTGTCCAACTACCCTACCCTGCTTTTCTCCTCATCCACTCTTGTCTCGGCAGCCTTAGGTTGTCAGTCATTAGTCTTGACTCTTCCCAATAGCTTTCCAGCTACTACCAGGCTTTCATTGACAACAAGAACTTCTAGAACCAAGCCACCTCTAATCCTACATTTAGCGTTCCTGTATGACTATGGGAAAGTCAGTTAGCTTCCTCGTGCGCAATTTCCTACAAAATGGGGAGATAATATCTATTTTTACAAGGTTATAAGATCAAGGTAAGATTTAACAAGCTTTTAGAGCTGGTCCTGATACGTTGTAAGCATGTAGCAGGTGTTAGCTAGGGGACAGATGGGATTCTCCGCTTTTTAGACCACCTCCAGGGGCAGGACTGAAAGTATATTACTTTAAATTCATTTTAGTTTCAATAGTTTTCCTATTTTGGTTACTGGCATTATAGAACATTTTTAAACTCTACATATCCTGTGGTGAGTTCACAAAGTACACATTGAATAGTTTGTCTGAAAACCTAATGACCTAGCAACCTCTAATTGTATTGTGGCATCTCTCTACATGTATAGGCACACACAAACACATATGCACTGGACATGGAGTACCAGAGATTGAACGAGGGCCTTCATAGAACTAGGCAACTGAGCTACTGCCAAGCCAGACTCCCAGGCATATTCTTTTTGTGGTAGATTTTTTTTGGACAATAATCTTTACATTTATATTTATTTATTTGGTTTATTGTATGAATGTTTTTCTTCTACTCATTTTCCATTTCAAAATAATGACTGGGCATTTTGTAGTTTATTCTCTATGTGATAAGATTAAAAAAAAACTGCTTATAGCTCCAGTCATGGTTCATGCTTTATTTTAGGGAGTGCAGTTAGATGGCAGTGCAAAGACTGTCTTGATAAAGGGATTCTGAGGTCAGGGAAGTTAGATTAGAGACAAATAGAATAACCCGTCCTGAGGGTCTTGTCTGTGTCTGGGACAAGAAGAGACAGAGCCGCATGTGAGAATGATTTTGGGGTGAACTGGAGCTGCCTCAGGAATGGAGTGGCCTGAGAAATGGAGGGGAAAAGTCAGATTTTATTGTGGCGTGGGGGGAGGCATACCCACTAAGAGAGACTGCTTTCTCTATTCTTTTCTAAATACAGAAGGGTTTCAAACCGTTTGAGGATCAAGAAAAATGCATTGTGAAAACTCAGAATACAAGAGAAGCCTCTTCTTTAGTCCACAATAAAATTTGCGTACACCCAAAATTTTCACACCTGAGCCTAAAATTGAACAGAACTGGAATCATTAAACAAACAAACAAACAAACAAACAAAAAAAAAACCCAAAAGGACACCCAGGGCTGGTAATGGTGTTCGCTGAGGCTCCATTTGAGGATGCTAACCCAGCGTGTTAAATGTTGCCTTCCAAGCAGTGTCTGCAGGTTGCTAAGTCTGTACACAGGATGGTCTTTCCTCTTTACAAAATGGAGCTCTGGAAGGGCCAAGTGAGGCCAAGCGCTCCAGCCACATCCTTTCCAAAATGCTAATGCTTTCTGCGTTCGCTCACAAGTCTCAAAGCCTCTTCAGTGGGCAGAGAACAACACAGAATAGCTGGCCAGGTCTAAGAGCACATGGGCAGCCAACCACGCGAAAGGGAGGGGCTGAGGCCACCTGCCCAGAAATGGTATAGTCTCACTAAACCACACTTCTTTGCTCCCTCTACCTGAGCATCCTAGTTGACACAGGGAGGGGCGGTTTCTGAAAATTAGCATGAAGCCTGCCTCAGCTGCATCTGTGTGCTCTGTGGCCATACTTTCTAAGTTAGAAATCCAGGTGTATAACAGACAGATTTCTAGAAAGAAGTTTACGGGGTGTAGTTGTTGGGGTGAAAATATATCATTTACAAGACAGATTCAACAAGTACTTAGCCATCACCTACTAGATGTCAAGTTCTATTTTAGGTACCGGCAGCAGACAGAGTGGAGAAGAAGCCGGGATATATTATATAACAGGAATGGATGTCATACTGGGGAACATGTTCGGGTTTTAACGGCAGCTCTAGTAAGTTATATTTATAACTCAAGGAGAGCATGGTCAGGCAGGTAGTTACACGGCAGATCTTTTGAAGTCTATTTAAATTCCAACAGTAAGAGAAGGACCAACTGCAACTAGCCCTGTCATCACTGGTGTGATTCTCCATCCTCGGGGGAAATCACGGTTCCCTTTTCCGAGGTTCCCTGCACTTCCTTTGATCCTCTGAAGACCATTCTATCCTCCCATCGTGCTATGATCGGCCTTCTTAGACTCCTTCAAAGCAAGCTGCTTTGCTTGTCTTCCTCCAGTCCATCTCCTGATGCTACCCCCTCCCTTGCCTTTGCTTGTCTTCCGGTCCCTCTCCTGACTTTGCACCCTTTCACATTCCTCCATGTGCTTATTTGCTAGTTCCTATGTTTGTTGCTCTATGCTCCTACAGCCGCTGGCCTTTATTGCCTGGAGGAGCTACGGCTCCTCTGGGGAGAAGCAGCCCAGGCGGAAGATAAATTAGGCCCTCTATGACTTCCCTGGGCAATGAGCCTTCATGTGCTCTTGCTCTTGCAGGGATCCAAGCTTATCTGTTAGCTTACTTACCGCACCCCACACTCCAGTCAGCTTGTGGGTGAAAAATCTCTAAGACAGAACCTTTATTTTATCCTCTACATTCCTGGAATCTTTCACCGTTCTCTGAAAAAGCATTTCAGTAAGAGTGTAGAGAGTGAATTGGTCTGCCTTCTGAACCGCCCTAGAGACAGCCACCGGAAGTCCTTTGGTCTATACTTACCCCAAACAGTCACTACAATAAGACCCTTCCTCTGTGCTTGCCAAAGATTTCCCTGGTGCTTATTCCTTGGCTCAAAGGCTTTGTAACTTGTTAGAAATAGAGCAGAAAATAGAGCCAGAGACAAAGAGTGTGCTGACCCAAACAGCAACTCCCTGACTTACGTTGAGGCCACACTACAGCCAAACCATCCCACACTGAACAGAAGCTCACACCAGAGTGCTGGGTAGACATTTTTTGGTCTCCAGTCTAATGGCGGTGGCTTGCCAGAGAGCTCTGATGAGAACCGCGAAGCTCGGTTCAGGAAAGGTCCTCAAGAGGGAAGATGCAGTTTCTGTTATTTCGGGGGAGAAGCAGAGAGTGGGTCCCACTGGCTAGATGTGTGCTGCCACAGAACTTGACAGGCCTTTGCTTTCCTTTCAACACAAACGCTCCCCATTTCACGACGCATAGATGGTTGTGTCTAAAATGGAGGAGGCACATGGCACATCTGTTGCCGTGCTTTGCATCAGCCTACAAGATAAAAGAAAGAATAGCAAACACATGGTCCTTGCTGACCGGAGAATCAGCGGTGATGAGGAGAGGTGATGCTGTTAGACCTTTTTCATGTTCCTAAGAAGAAGCTGACTTGGCATGACCCTGCAGAAGGACGTTATCAGGAGAATTATAGGCTCATGACCATCGGCAGCCGTGATGAGACCCTGAAGGAAGAAATCATTAGGAGAGAGTTAGGGCATTGCGCTGTGTGGATGGTGCAGTAGGGACCAGAAGGAAGACAGAGCCTTCGGTTCCCAGAATACTAAGAGAAATAGCATCACACAGAGGCAGCCTAGAGGACTTGAAGGGACAGAAATCCTTCAGTTCCCTTGGAGGGGAGTTTCCTGGCGCAAAGGTTTTCAAGGAGTCAGGGGTGTTGCACACCACCTTACCCAGCCCAGCCTAGCCAGCGCGACAAGGAAGGCAGCAGGCACTGGTTAGAACCAGAAACTTACTCAGTTGCTAGAGGGAGAGAAGGGATTCTTATCAGCTCTGCCTGGAGAGGGTGTGGGAGGGTGTGAGGTTTCTGGGAGATGAAGCACGCAGTTAGGTCTGTAAACTAACAGGTCCTCTCTTCCTATAGCAGATAACAGGAGCTGGGGCTCCAGTTGAGGAGCTGAACATCGGACTAATCTGACTGTAATTTTTTTTTCTCTGTGTAACAACCCTAGCTGTCCTGGAACTAACTCTGTAGACCAGGCTGGCCTCGAACTCTCAGAGATCCGCCTGCCTCTGCCTCCCGAGTGCTGGGATTAAAGGCGTGCACCACCACCGCCCGGCTTTATTGTAATGTTTTATCCTTTGCACACTATACTGCACTATCTTCATTTAAAAGGGAAAGGGAGTCAGGTGTGGTGGCGTGCACCTGAAATCCCAGCACTCAGGAGGCCGAGGCAGGAGGATCACTAGCTAGCCAGAGTGCACAGTCAGGCCTTATCTTCCAACACCAAGAAACAGAAACAGAAAAGGCAGACACTGAAGCAAGATGTCGTGTCTACTACACCGGGTGCATGGAGTTCAGGAGAATCACCGGGCAGTGTTAGAAACCTGGCATCCGGGGGAGAGAGTAGAAAAACGAACAGCGGAGTCCGGAAAGCAAAATGTCACCCAGTGAATGAAAGCGGATCTTGGCTTCAGCACAGAAAGACTTCCCAGATATTTCCAGACCACCTCTGCGCCTTATGTCACACGAGCTTCAATTCCGAGAAGACTGCCCACTTCTTCACAAAGACAGGCGTGGAGAAAGGTGACACAGTTTGGAGAAGAAGCAATGGAAGGGTATTGGTTTCCTTCCCGCGCTGGGGACCTAACCCAGGGTCTCATCCTGGACATTCTCAGTCCAGGATGATAGGTTAATCAAAGTATATGATATTATTACTGGAATTATTGGGGTTAGACCCCGAGCCTTCACAGTACCCTAACGAGCCAGGTTTAGGGCACCCATCCTCAATAAAGCAATTCAGCAAACAAGTGATAGGGAAAACAGAGTAAGGAGATTCGGTCAGTGTGACCACACTGGGAAGAACAAGTCTGCCGTTGCACTAATACACTGGTTAGGTTTACATAGGAAGCTGGAGGTATGGATAGTTAATGTGGCTTCTGCCATCACCATCCTCTCAGCTCCACTCTACCTTGAAGGTCCCCCTGACAAGTCTTAACTGGAGACCAGGTCTTCCTCTGGCTACTGCGAGGACCTCAGCCTTTTCCTTCTCCCAGCATGAGACTTCTGGGGAAATTCCAGTTTCTTGGGGACTATTGTTTCAGTAGCTTATAGCCAAAGGGAGAGGCACGCACACATTCCTTTAGAACACTAGCGTTCCTTTGAGGACAGTTACAGTGTCACATCAGGTTCTGACTTTACATCATGGCCTTGGTCACTGAACTCCACTTACTGGCATGGCCCTGCATACACTTGCAAAGTTTGGACAAGGACTTTTACCTCCATTTGGCATGAAATTACCATGGTAGTTCAATAGTAAGCTTTTCTAAGTAATGAGAATTTCTTAAAAAATGGCTATTAAGAATCACACTCAAAAAAAAGTAGGGTCACCAAAGTAAATACTACTTAAAGAGAGAGAGAGAGAAGACAGAGAGAGAGAGAGAGAGAGAGAGAGAGAGAGAGAGACAGCGAGCAAAGAGAAGTCCAAAGATGAAACCCCTGGTTCATTTCCATCATACCCCCATTCTAAATTAAACTCCTATCCAACTTTAACTTGTTCACTTTTCAGATCTCAGAGATGCTCAGTTTGTGCAGATTAAAATGTGATCTCTCTGCAGAACCTTCCCAAAGTCTGCAGGCAGCCATGTTTAGGAGAGTCAAAGGGCTGTGGGGTATTCAGCCCTTCTAAGGTGTTCACAGCACCGTGGGGCCTTGTTTGTGTCTTTAGGGGAGGTGTATCTTATCAGGCTTGGGAAATGTCACTCTCCTTAATGGGTCAGCACTTCAGAGCCCCCGGCTTTGCCACAGGTTGCTCCCTGGTGAGAAAGCAGGTAGGCCGGTTTACGACAGGTTTCTTTGGGCCTCAGATTGTGAGTTGGAAACACGGATGTGTAACACTGTCAACGTCACAGCTTCAGCATCCATGACACAGCTTTGTATGAGAGCACTCTGCAAAGCCATAAAACACGGCATAACTGACCTCACGGCCCCCTCCCCACCATTCGCTTTATCTCTATCCATCCACAGCCACAGTCCTTGCCCACTTTCTCTCTCTGGGTCTTTTACTTATCTCAGAGAACAGTGAGGTGAATCAAATGACCCCTAAATTCTCTTTCACTTCTACTCTAACCTAGAGCCATATTAGGAAATGGATTTTTCATGAAACCAGGAAGAGTTTGGATTACTAATGAAAGTTAAGGAAGGGCAGGAACCGAGAAGACAGGTGTGGGAAACAGCAGCCAAAAGGAAAGCCTAGGGAGAGGGCTTTGGCTCAGCACGAAGTACAGAGCACCTTCCCTGCTAGGTGTCACACATGGAAACAGTCACGCCTCTAAAACCCAAACCACTACATTCCTTGGTGTAGTCTGCTTTATTGCCACGTGTCTCAGAAAGGTTATTGGTTTGTCTCCCGGCGTGTTTGGTAACATTGGTCTCTCCATATTAGCAACAATCTGTAATAACTTAAAACGCAGGTCATGTAAAGAAGCTGAGGCCAGAAGAAGAGAGTGGCTCGACACAGGAGCCTCATTAGGTGACAGAGTCCCCATGTATACAGCATGATAGAAGCTCGGGAAGGGGAAGGCAGCTCCCAGAATATCAGGAGAGATTCTGCATCATAGCCATACAAAGCCACTCCTTTTAAATCCAGAGAGCACAGTGGGTTTCTGACTCTAACAGTTTTGTTTTGTAAGATTTAGTTAGTTTCTGTATATGAATGCTTTGCCTGTATGTATGTATGTGTGTGACCTTCATGCATACCTTGTGCCCTTGAACGTCAGAGGGGGCCATCAGGCAGAACCTAGGTCATCTATGAGAGCAGCAGTGCTCTTAGCCCATGAGCCATCACTCTAACCCCTTTTAGAGTTTTCGGGAGGTAGGAAAGCTTCATATTCCATCTCCTAACCAGAAGTCATGGAGGCAAGCACTGGGTGGGACCGTAGTTCAAAGTTGCCTTTGTCCTAGGCAGCAGGGTGGGGAATTTTAGGAGTAGCATTTCTACTAAGTCCTGAGTACTAGTGACAGTCACACCATTGCACCTGCCAGTTCTTTGTCCTAACGGACAGACTACAGGAGAGAGCCATGGCCTGATTTCTGGGAGTCATAAAAGAGGCTACAGGGTCTGTGACCTAACACGATCAGTCCTAAGAAATGTTTGTGAAGGTATATTCATAGCAACCGTTAACAAGGCACTGTCCAGATGCTGCAGTGCGGAGCCCAAGTCACCCTCATGTATCTTTTTAACCTCTGCTGGGAATGTTGGATCCTGCAAAACTGGCCGAGTTACGTCCTAAACACTAGGGTGCTACAGAGACCCTCCCCTTGCTCACACTTTCCACTTTCATAAAGAGGGAATAAGTAAACGGGTTGACTATTTGGTCAAATGCTTCTTTCCCTCTGAGAAAAAAATGGTCTTGTTTCCAGTGTGATAGAAATGGGTAGAAGGCTGCTCTGACAAACAAGGGGAGGTGACCCAAGCAGAGAGCAGGTCAGAGGAACCTGTTTTTCTCCCTCCTCCACACTCCTGGCTGGAGGGTTTAAGGAGGGGCAGTACACAATCAAGCACAAGGCGTGTCCCAGATCCCTTAAGCTTTTCTATTAAGGAGAACGGATCTTCTCCTTAATAGTGCTAACTGGTCACTTTGGGCATGTCTGATGTCCACCAGATGGATCCAGGCCTCAAACAGAAAGCAAATATGCTGCTTCTGTAACCCTCTTGATTGACATAGTATCAGCCCACAACAGTAAAGTAGCTACAAAAGAATGTATGACAGATCAGTTTCTCATCACTACAGATGCCTAAGAAGCATGTAGGTATCTGAATGTTCAGTACATGTTATCAGAACCTAGGACTGTAGTTGAACGCGGTGGCACACGTCTGTAACACCAGCACTTGTCAGGGTAAGGTAGGAGGATTATCATGAGGTCAAGGGTAGCCTGAGCTACATAGTGAGACTCTGACCCAAAATTTAAAAAAATAAAAATAAAAACAGAAAACTCACAAAAACAAACTACAAGTGTTCAAACTAAGTTTCTTGTGCCAGCTTTAATGATCACAGATAAACTCAGGTTTCCTCTCCCAATCCACTTTTTCAAACTTTTCTCTTGCTTTATCTACATGCATTGTTATCTTGATCTTGTCATCCATCCCTGAAATTCGCTCTGCATTGCTTTGTCCTGTCTATTAATGATCCCCATGCCTGCTGTGTGTGTGTGATGTGTATGCTGGTACCATGCGGATGTCAGAGGATGACTTTCATGTGTCAGTCCTCTTTCTAAGTTTATGTGGGTTCCTGGTATTGAACTCAGGTCATCGGGCTTGTGTGGCATGCGCTTTTATCTGCTGAACCATGTACTTAGCCTTACTGTGTTTTAAAATTTGATTTAGTCTTCATTGCCGGGATTTCTACCCAGTTCTTTTTCAGAGCCTGTCTTAGTCACTGTTGTGTTGCTGTGAAAGAATTTGACTGGGGACTTACTATCGTTCTGCAGGCTTGGCCCACTGTTATCATGGCAGGGAGCAGGGTGGCAGACAGGTAGGGTTGCTGGAGCAGTAGCTGAGAGCTACATCCTGATCTGTAGGTGAGTCTCTGTGCTTGCCGTGGGATTTTGAAACCTCAAAGTCCATCCTCAATGACACACTTCCTCCAACCAGGTCACACCTCCTAATTTGTTTCAAATAGTTCCACTCCCTGACAACTAAGCATTCAAATATATAAGCCTATGGGGACTGTTCTTATTTAAATCACCACAGAGTCTATATTTCCTTGCTCATTTTTCCTCTATGTTTTGAGTTCTTTTTCTAAATTACTGTCTATAGTTTTTTTTATTCTTTTGGGGAAACCTACCACCCAACTCCCAAATAAATTACACAGGGCCTTATTCTTTCTTATAAATGCTCAGCCTTAGCTTGGCTTGTTTCTTTCTTTTTTTTTTAATTGATTTTATTGAGTTATGTGTTTTTCTCTGCTCCCCTTTAGCCTTCTCCCATGGTCCCCATACTCCCAATTTATTCAGGAGATCTTGTCTTTTTCTATTTCCCATGTAGGTTAGATCCATGTATGTCTCTCTTAGGGTCCTCATTGTTGTCTAGGTTCTCTGTTTTGTAATTTGTAGGCTGGTTTTCTTTGCTTTATGTTTAAAAACCATTTATGAGTGAGTACACGTGATAATTGTCTTTCTGGGTCTAGGTTACCTCACTCAATATGATGTTTTCTAGCTTTATCCATTTGCCTGCAGATTTCAAGATGTTATTTTTTCTGCTGTGTAGTACTCCATTGTGTAAATGTACCACATTTTCCTTATCCATTCTTCGGTCGAGGGGCATTTAGGTTGTTTCCAGGTTCTGACTATGACAAACAATGCTGCTTTGAACATAGTTGAGCACATGTCCTTGTGGCACGATTGAGCATCTTTTGGGTATATATCCAAAAGTGATATTGCTAGGTCTTGAGGAAGGTTGTTTCTTAATTTTCTGAGAGTTCTTTGTATATTTTGGAGATCAGCCCTCTGTCCGATGTGAGGTTGGTAAAGATCTTTTTCCATTCTGTAGGCTGCTGTTTTGTCTTGTTGATCATGTCCTTTGCTTTACAGAAGCTTTTCAGTTTCAGGAGGTTCCATTTATTAATTGTTTCTCCCAGTGTCTGTGATACTGAGGTTATATTAGGAAATAGTCTCCTGTGCCAATACATGCAAGTGTACTTCCCACTTTCTCTTCTGTGAGATTCAGTGTGGTTGGCTTTATGTTGAGGTCTTTGATCCATTTGGACTTGAGTTTTATGCATGGTGATAGATATAGATCTATTTTCATTCTTCTACACATTGACATATAGTTATGCCACCACCACTTGTTGGATATGCTTTCTTTTTTCTTTTTATAGTTTTTGCTTCTTTGTCAAAAATCAGGTGTTTGTAGGTGTGTGGATTGATATCCAGGTCTTCAATTCGGTTCCATTGGTCCTCCTGTCTGTTTTTATGCCAATACCAGGCTGTTTTCAGTACTGTAGCTCTGTAGTAGAGTTTGAAGTCAGGGATTGTGATGCCTCCAGAAGTTCCTTTATTGTACAGAATTGTTTTGGCTATCCTGGGTATTTTGCTTTTCCATATGAAGTTGAGTATTGCTCTTTCAAGGTCTGTGAAGAATTTTGCTGGGATTTTGATGGGCATTGCATTGAATCTCTAGATTGCTTTTGGTCAGATTGGCTTGGCTTGTTTCTTGCCAGCTTTTCTTAAATTATACTATCTATCTTTTGCTTCTGGGCTTTTATCTTTCTCTATTTCTGTACACTTTTCTTAATGCTTTTCTCCATGACTTGGCTGGGTGCTGGGTGGCTGGGTGCTGGGTGGCTGGGTGCTGGGTGGCTGGGTGCTGGGTGGCTGGGTGCTGGGTGGCTGGGTGCTGGGTGGCTGGCCCAAGGAGTCTTCCTCTCCTCCTCTTTCTCTCACTTCTCAATCCTTTTCTCTCTCTTTCTCCTTTTATTTATTTGCTCTACCTGCCAGCCCCACTTCTCATTTCTCCTGCTTTGCTATTTGGCCATTCAGGCAACGCTCACCGAGTTTAGCCAATGCAACCTAAAAGAATACAACACCTCTTTGCATCACTAAACATATGCTCCACAACACAAACAAATATAATACATCTTAAAATAACATTCTACAAGAACTGTCTTATTCATTTAGGTACCTTGCTTGTCTAGGTCTTGAATTGTGTTCCTTACTGTATTCATGAGTTTGCTTATGTCCTGTGTCTAGTTATTCTTTTTCAAAGTAGGACTTTTGAGTCTCTTTCTGGAATTTCTGCTATCTCATTCCTTTGGGTTTGCACTACTGTGCAGCTGTGAACTTGTGGCTATGCCCTAGTGAGTTGTTTCGAAGCTGTCTTGCACATCTGTTGAGATGGATGTGTTCTCTGGGCATCCTTTTTTTTTCCCCTTTCACACTCTGTCTCAGGTGCCCTAGTGAGCCCTGGACCAAGCTATGCCACGCTTTCACTTGTTTTACCTTATGTGAGTCCCTCTGCTGACTTATCTCCATTTGGATTTATGTTCCAGATCCAATGACGTGACAGCAGTCCCTGTATTAACTTGCTGGAGACCCTGTAGACTTCACTTGTGTCCCCAGTGAGATTCAGGGACTGCAGCAAAGGGAATTGCTTGGGGGGAGGGGATGGGAAAGCAGTTTATAGTTCTTCTTAGAGCAAAGGTATTGATGCTTAAGTGGTTAAGTGAATATGGAATGGGAATGGGGAAAGGAAAAGAGTGATACCGGCTGTGTTAGAGGCATGAGACATCCTAGCAGTGTGCAGCAGGCGCAGAGAGAAGAGCTGTAAAAGCCATTTCTGCTGAGACACAAGAGCTGAACAACCAGAAAGTAGAAGAGTGTAGAGAAATACGTACAATTAAATTAGGCAATAAAATCAAACACATGATTATTAAGTCAGTCAGAATTTCTTCTTCATTGGGGTGTTTCTCTCTCCCTGGATGCCTTTTGTAACATCCTTTACAGGTCGGGGGAGGATCCAGATAACACAGTCAGCGTGTCCTGCCAGATGAGAAGGATTTTGCCAGAATTCTCCAGTATGAGGCTCTCTGCCTGCAAATTACAACCTCATCTCTGGTATTTGGGGAATCATTCTTTCCACACCAAGGACTTTCTGAGACTGAGACTCTAAGGGGTGTGGAAGGCATGCAGGCCTGTGTTTGCCTTTATCAATCCAGTGAGGTTACTGAGCCAAGTTTGGCAGCACCCTTTCCATGATCCCCTGTAACTTGCCAAGACAATGTTTGTGCGCATGCCTGTGTTTGTGTGAATGTGTGTGCATGTGTGTGTGCGCATGTGCATGTGCACACGTCTGTGTGTCTGCATGCATGCATGTGCGTGCAGGTGCATGTACATGTATATGTACATATGTGTGTGCATGTTGTGTGTCTGCGTGCATGCATGTGTGCACGTGCATGTACATGTATGTGCATGTGCCTGTGTGTGTGCGCGCGCGTGCGTGCGCTTGTGTGTGTTGCCCTCTCTATCAGATGTCTCCTCATTTCTGCTTCAGTCTCCTGCACTACATTTCTGCTTCAGATGTCTCGTTGGGCCCACAGATCCAGCCTCTGGTTGCATTTGTACATAGGGGACCTTCTCTCTCCCGCCCCAGGGCACTTGCCTCTCGGTTCCCGCTAACATTGGCCGGCACAGCAGCACAGTGCAGCGTGGTGCAGGCAGCTCAGCTCAGTTTCTCAGCTTTGCAGAGAAACTCCTACTCAGACTCATCCCTGCTTCGCTAGCCCTTTCTCTATGTGAATAGGACCTTCGAAAATGAAGGACAGTGTCTCATGTAGCCTTTAATGGATTATTATTTTTTTAAATCCCATTTTTCATCCAGTTGTACCCACCATGGCTACTAATCTGCCACCTTACTCAGAAGTGAGCATAAACACCCCTTTTTGTTGCTGGTTTTATTGTTGAGGTAGGACCCAGTGCTGTACCCCAGGCAGGCCTAGAGATCTCTATGTAGCCGAAGATGATTTTGAAATCATGGCCATCATTCTGTCTAAACCTCCGAAGTGTTGGGATTACAGGCATGCACCTCCATGTCCTGCAGCATTATAGCTTTTATAATTCTTTCTGTCTAAAGTGCCTTATTCGGTTACTTCACAGAGTTAGCCTTAAAAAGTTTGTTCAACCACAGAATATTTCCCAACGTCTTCCACTATACATTTAATGTTCATACTATTTGGAAAATGTGAACCACAGAGAAATTGTTAACAAGAATTTCAATTCAAAACAAGCAATAGACTTTTAGAAGATTTCCTAAGTGCGATACATTCCAACGAAGTGTTATACCTTCTGTGTGCTTGTCTCAGCAGCTGAATAATTTGAATGAAGCTCAACATTGTAATCATAAATCATGGCATAGCCTTCAAGAATCAAGAAAGATTCTATTGTGTTCACAGTGTGTGTTTTGCAGAGGGGGAATATGGATCAAGTTATCAAGAAGAATGGAGCCAAGATGTTTCCCTGTATAAACCCTGCTTATACAGAAAACGAAGCCACCAGTTCATTCCCTTATCTCCCCCGTATTTAAGGAAGAGAGACACATGGAATAGGAGGTGAAAGGTTTTATATACTTGGGTCCACAGCATTTTGTAGACACAGTCTCACTGAGTCTGACCAGCAGCCCTGTTGCGTGTCATGTTCACATGTGACAGGTAACAAAACTAAGGCTGAGAAGGAGTCTTGTGACTGCTCAGAGATCACGGAACCGAAAGTCGACCTGGACACAAACTCGGGCCTTTCTGTTCGCTGTGGCATGCTACCTTCGAACGGTGGCTTTGCAGAGATCCAAAGTAGCTGAGAAAAACGAGTTAGGATAGAACCAAAAGTTTCCATTTCCGTGTAGCAAGGTGTGATGAAAACAGACTCTGGGCCCGGTTACGGGAGAGCTGTCCTCTGCCCTGCCATGACCAGGCAATGGCCACAGCCAAGTCACCCCGTGAGATCATCACAAAGATCAGCCGTTCCTATCCAAACCCTTTCCCTCCACAATCTCTCTCTCTCTCTGGTACATGTCCTTGTGTCAGTGTGTACACGTGTGTATGTCAGTGTGCTCGCACAAGGAACCCAGGGGCACATGTTTGAGCTAGGGCCGTTCACTGAATCCCAAGCCCACAGACTGACTGGTCAGCGGTTCGGCCAGGCTGGTTAGTCAGGAAGCTCCAACCATCTACTGCTCTCTACTTCCCCAGCACTGGGATTACAGGTGTGCACTGTGGTTCTTGACATTTTATGTGCTTGGTGGGGATCTGGTCTCAGGTCCTCATATTTATCACTTAGTTTAAGGAGCTGCGTCCCCAGCCCTACGCTTCCCCACCTGAGACTCAGATGAAGTTACCCACTACCGCACAGAAGCAGGATTCGTGTTAACAAACCCATTCAGGACCCCTCCACTGGGTCGTGTCTCCCCTCCATGGGTATTGGTCTTCCCTTTATGGTCTACGTAGATTATAATGTGCAGAAGCAGAGACTTTGATTTCGATTTCTTAGTCTGTAACTGTAAAATAAAAGAGGTCTCAGCGATGCTGTGAAAGTAAGGCCGTAAAGCTCCTAAGTCTCTGTGTGGCTGTGCAGGTTTGTGCAATGTAAGGAGCAGAGGAGAGAAAAGGGGAGGGAGGAGGGATTATAAACGGACCTACAGTTTAGGAGAAGGGTTTGAACTACAAAGTAGGAAAGTCATCAGCAGAGGGACGGTGGGTAAAGCCACAGGCGTGGAGGAGCTCACCTGGGGAGAGAGTGTGGAAAGCGGCTAAGTCCCAAAGCCAAACCCCATGGCACTTTAAATTCCAGAACCTGGTAGAGACAAGGAGCCAATGAAGGAGACTTTCAACATGTTTCTGCGCACCATGATCCCAGGAGCAGCGAATGCAGAGGCAGAATATCCTAAATGTATTTCACCTTGGAACCTTTTGCCACATAGCATCTTTTTTAAATTTTTAATTTTTTTTTCCCGAGACAGGGTTTCTCTGCGTAGCAGTCCTGGCTGTCCTGGAACTCTCTTGGCGGATCAGGATGACCTCAAACTCACTGAGATCTGCCTGCCTCTGCCTCCCAAGTGCTGGGATTAAAGGTGTACGCCACTACCACGCAGTGCCACATAGCCTCTTAAAGGTCTGTTCCTAATGAAAGTACTCTGGGAAATACTTCTTCCCATCTGGCTCTCCTCCATCTGGGCAAAACAGATAAGCATCTAAGACAGCAGTTCTCAACCTGTGGGTCGTGACCCCTTTGGGGGCTGAACGACCCCGTCACAGGGGTCGAATATCAGATATCCTGCATATCAGATATTTACATTAAGAGTCATAGCCTGACGGTGGCATATGCCTTTAACTCAGGAGGTAGAGGCAGGCAGGTCTCTGAGTTTGAGGACAGCCTGGTCTGCAGAATGAGTTCCAGGACAGCCAGGGCTACACCTGGTTGTGTAAAGAAACAAACCCTGTTTTGAAAAAAAAAAAATCAAAAATAAAACAAACCAAAAGATTCATAACAGTAGCAAAACTACAGTTACAAAGTATCACTGAAATAATTTTACAGTTGGCAGTCACTACAGCATGAGGAACTGTATTAAAGGGGCCTGGTGTTTGGACGGTTGAGAACCAGCGTTCTAAGGGAACTGAAGCAGTCTCCCCTGTAGAGAAATGCTCCCACAGAAGTCCATCTGCTGCCAAGCAAAGTGCTGCTTCCAGGCCCCAGGCCCCAAACCAGGAGGCAGACATGGGCCAATGGTACTGAGAAGAGAGCTGTCGCTTTGTGGCCTTGCCGAGCACAACCTCACACTGGCAAGCTTTTGCCATGCTCCATATTTGCCATAGCATTTTGGGAGTGGAGGAGGGCTCAATGAAGCTCCTAAGATAAGGCAAAGGAAATAGATGACCTTTATTTTTTCTCTGTGAAGTGTGTACCTTTTTGGGATGCTGGCATATAGGTGTGGCTCCCCAGTGCACACTATACCAGAGCAACTTTCATTATTCTAAGGAGTTTATAGCATTTCAATCTCCCCCCCCCCCC
>PVIU01004328.1:0-128195 GCA_004026605.1 Ondatra zibethicus | reverse complement strand
CCCTACTAGGGCAGAAGAGGATGTTCAATCATTTGGGATTTGCTGCCTTATGGGTACCAGGAATTGAACCAGGGAACCCCGGGAGAACACATGGTGCTTTCAGCCACTGAGCCATCTTCCAGCACCACTTTGGGTTTTATTTCTATTTTTCCCCAAAGGTTAAAAGTTGTACAACCTTGTTTTCTTTTTTACATGTCTAGAGAGAAGACATTACTGACATGTTACTGACTTGGTTTTTCCAGTGTTGTCTAGCAGACAGGTATCCAACTGTGAATCAGTTGAGACTTTTTCAAATATTGTCTCCTATTTCTATCAGCCCACATTTATGCTACTTCAATACTTTCTTAAGTTCAGCACATCCAAACATAATCTTTCTGTTCACACACAAGCATTTATCCATACTGGCCTATTTCAGTGACATTTCCACATCTCTTAATTAGGCAAGTTTTTGTTTTTGTTGTTAAATTTAATCTCTCCACATTAACTTTTCTTTAGAATCTGCTGGCATGCACAATGTATTAAGAGCTAGGAATAAGTGGCTTCCTGTATCCAAGATCTTCAATTGCGCACCTTTTCATTCCATCTGGCTTCCCATATGCAAGCTTTTCAACTGTGTACTATTACTGCTCATTCTCTAATAGTGTGGCACTGACCCTCTGAGTCAGATGTGATGTGATGGACACCATAATCTAAATTTATCCCTCATTGCTTTATCTCCTTTTCACAGTATGTTGAGATATAATTACATCTTTTATCTTTCCTTCTTTATCCTATTGTTTGTATTAAAAGAAACTGTTCACTTGAAAATAAGTAATATAGTGAGTTAGGTCTTACACAGGGCTCATACAGGCTGCTTCTGTACACTGTGCTGAGATGTAACGGTCCAAACCCCAAAGAAGATCCCTCACTGATTGATTCAGAACACAGCACACTTCCTGGTCTTGATAGCAAATGCAGTCATCCATGCCATTGTTAGCCTAATTCTGTGATGTGGGAATGGTTTAATGAAAGTACAGCCCAGGGTCTCATACTTCAGCCCACTCCCAAGTTTCATAGCTGCTCATTAATTCATTTGTTTAAATTGGCTGTACTGTATTCGCTACTTGCCATTAGAAATGCTGACTTATAGTTTCTTTGTCTTTGATCAATACTTATATTTGAATGGGCTGCCAAAAGGATTGATTAGGAGAGAACAAGTGAAGTATTTAACACAAATGCCTGTAAATAACTGGTTACTGTTTGCTGCCTTATTTTGTTTTATCTTCTTTCTTTTATTATTTAAATTCACTTTCTTCCCTTACGCCTTCTCTCCTTTCCTCATCCATATATATTTTAAACTGCATATGTTTATGTGTACCAAGTGCAAGCCAATACACCTGGAGGCCAGAAGAGACCACTGAATTCCCTGGAACTGGAGTTACAGGCAGCTGTGAGATGCCGGATATGGGTGTTTGAGCCTGAGCCTGGGTCCTCTGCAAAAACAGTAAGTGGTCTTAACCATTAACCCATATCTCCAATCCCTTTTTTATGACGTTAAAGCAGCATAACAGAACACCTAAGTTTACATTATGGCTATCGCAGATGTCCTTATGCAGTCGAGATCAAGTGTCTTATTGACCTAAGGCTTGGTTCTGTATCTATGAATTGGGTAAGAAGAATATGTATTTCATGATGCTACTTCAAAATTAAATTAACTACAAAGATGAAATTTTGACTTCTCAACTTATTGTTATGCTCCAAATAAATAAAAATTCAGTTCAATTAACCTTATTTCCTACAGTGTTGCCTGTTAGATGCCAAACCCATCTTGTTTCCTCAGAACCCCTGGGAAACCTCTTATTATACAACATTGCATTCTGTTAGTCTCTGCTGATTCCACTCAAATCTCTATTTTTTTAAATTTGTTCCTTTGACAGGAAACACTTTGGGGCTTATAAACTACTATGACCAGTTCTTTGACCTTGGAACTTCTACAAACTGCACCATGCATTTCTTTCAACATTTTGTTACTTTTACAGTAGTCAGCTTGACTTATTTCTCCTTTAGATCTGTGACAGTGACTTTGTAAATTTATGTTTCAGAATCCCCCAAACAATTGCTGACTAGAAGATATATTATATTATCCACTGAACAGGATTAGAATAATAGTTTTAAGATCATTCCATTAAATGTTGAGAAGTCAGAGGTAAATACTTAGCTAAAAACACTTTAAAACTCTAGGATATATTTGAATTCTTAAATTTATTTTACTTTTACATATATATGTCAACTTATCTCTGATCTCTTTTTAATGTGTTTCTGAATTCTACAGTATAGATGGTGAGAATAATAAAGTAAACATAACATAAACATGCAATATCAAAAATCAACATCAGAATCTGGGAATGGCTTATATTTCTTCTACATGTTTGTGGAGGTAACATGTAAAACTCTGTACAGATAAAAGGGCTGGGATCACTGGTGTGAAGTCTAGCTGCATAATGGAATTACCAGGAACGCATTGCAATATTGATGCCCACTATTCCTCTTCAGAGACTTCTGTTTAGTTAGTTGGTTAGAAGAGCCATTCTCTATTTCAGATCCTGTCAGGTCCACCTTTTTTCCTGTCCTCACTATTTCACTTTATATCACCAGTGGGGATATCAAACCTATTCATCTAAACATTCCTTTGCTAAGACCAACACAACCTGGTTTGGTACAGTAAAGAGGAAAAAACAAACAATCAAAAACAAAACACAAAATCCCTACTGGCTGAAGTACCCTTTTATAATTAAATAAGCAGTAATATTCACATATAAATGCAACAAGTGAAACAGTACCAAATCTATAGATCAATATGGGAAGAATAAGAAAAAGAGAAAGAGAACGAGGCTAGAAGCTGATAGTTGGGTTGAGCACAAGTTAATGAGTTACCATTTCAAGTTCCATGTACCTGACTGATGGATCCCAGGTCATCCACAAAACCATTCACTTCTGATAGCAGTAGCAATATAATAGGCTTCCTCAACAAGCTGCAGCTTCCTAGGGTTACTAGACTCTGGGAGATGTGATGCTGCACCTGGAACTACAAATGAAAATGAGTGAGATTCTATGTCCTATCACATCAGCATATTTCATAGACAGCTTCTAAGACTTTTGTTTCTAAGGTGAATGCTGTACCACGTACAAGATGTTAACTTACTTCTGGGTTAGTACTGAGAAAGACTTGAAAAGAAATATTGTGATATAGGTACTGTGGTTTTAAGGCACAGTCAAGCGTTTTAAATGTATGACAGAATGCTAAGATGGAAGGAGTCGAACTGTCAGAAAGTGAGTTTAGAAGGTGTAAAAGGAAAATAACAAAACTCATTTTTTAAGTCCACCATTGATGGAAGACAGACACACAGACATGTAAAGAAGTAGATTTTAAAGGTGATGCGTGCCTCTGTGTGTCCCATTCCCATAGTGGAGATGACCGAGTTGGGGAAGCACTTCCTTTTGACACGTGTCAGGCTATATAGGTATGTGGGAAAAATACTGGACAGTCTGAGTTCCTCTTTGTTAGTTCTTTTAATTATTTCATTTATTTATTTGCTCCGTCTGTCTGTCCATCTACCTGCCTGTCCGTCTATCTATCTATTTATTGTGCATGTACATGTTTGTATGTCTATGTCCATGTGTGTGTAAAGGTGCCAAATACACAGGCACAGGTCAATGGAAAACTTGTGAGAGTTGGTTCTCTCTTTGCATGTGTGGGTCCCAGGGATCAAACTGGGGTCATTTAGCTCACTGGCAAGCTCTTATCCACTCAACCATCCTGCCAAACCATTACCATTAAGAAAAAGAACATGTACTATTAAAGTATCTACAGATACGTTTCAGGGTAATACTTTAACAGTACATATTATTTTAGGAAGCTCACAATGACAATAATAAGGATCAGATTACAGAGCTACTGAAAATATTTATTATAGTTCTGGAACATATAATTTATATTTCATAGCAGCCTAAGCTAACTTAATTATGGAAACATGCTATCATAGAGATACGAAGATATTTTCTTATTATTGTTTATTAACAATATAATTGGTTTAGATTCAGATTGCTCATAAAAACACAGTACTACTTGTAAGTTTAAAATGTTTACAACATTCTCATCTTTGCAGTTAAAGAGAAAGCTGCCCTTTTCTGACCTCTACGAGATTTCAGATGGTCATTTTCTTTTAGCTGATGCTTTAATTGTGTGTGTTCCTTTCCCCACCTTTTAATTCTTCAGTCAGCAACTTCAAGTGGAGATAAAAAAAATCACAGAAGACAAAGGAGACTCTGGAGTAGTCGTACAGTGGTGATGCCAGGGATAAGGATACATTGGAGCCTATGATCTGAATCCCATCTCAGCGTGGCTGTGTTCAGAGCTTGTACGAGCACTCGCTAAGCCATTTGTGTCACAGCTTCCACACATGCAAAACAACTGTGAAGGGAACTTCTTAGAATTGTTAAGCACAATAAAAAGGCTTAGCATAGTGTCACATAACCTAGTAAGGTGCCTAGTCAACAACAAAATACTATAATTCATAACTAGTATAAAAGCATGGATGGTTTGATACAAATTTAATTTATTGGCCATTGAAAAGCTAAAGGCTATGAATAAAATTTTTATGGAATAAATGTAATCCTGCTAGCGAATGATGTTGAGAATACAATTTCAAAAAAAGACCTCACCTACAGTGTAGAAAAGAGCTACTACTCAGATTTAATGAAAAAAGGCTATATAACTCTTAATACAGTTTACAATTCTTTAATATTATTTTAAATGACCTCTAAGTATCCAAAGTTATAATTGAAGTTTCTCTTTTTGATACATAATGGAACCTTTTTGAAATACTGATATAGAGGTCAGAATTATCAACAATGTAATATTTTAGGTAACTATGAAACTATGAATCTATGAAAGGCCTAGATCAACACTCAAATCAACCTTTCTTTTCCCATTGAATCTTCCTTTATTTCAGGAGCCTAAAGAGTTGGAAACTATCTCTTCCCAAATGCCTCTGAAGGGAGGATGAGCTGAGTTCTGCTGTTGAGATGGGCTCACTGAACCCCTGAATTGAATGTGTTTTAGAGAAGAACAGACTAGAAATAGGTGCTGAGTGAAAACTTATTTTGTTGACCATGATCTAACTCAGCCATCATTCATGAGCTAGCTAATTATGCAGGTTCTTAATCATCACAGAAGCAGCAACCTCTTTATGATCCAATGGGTATACCAGGCTTTTTTTCTTTTCAGCAACCAACACTCTCCCAAATCATGACATGGAGACTTCTAATTAGTTATTAATGCTCAGCCTAGCTTAGGCTCATTTCTGGCTAGCTCTTTTAACTTAAGTTAACCTGTTTATCTACCTGTTGCCTTAGAGCTTTTTACTTTCCTTTCCTTCTGTATATCATACTTTCACCTCTTATCGTATCTGGTTAGCTGGCAGTTGCCTGGCTTCTTGCACTTGGTGTGTCCCTCTCTTTCTTCCCTCTTCTCTCCTTCTTCCCTTTTCCTCTCATTCCTCATTTTCTTCTTTTTAACTTTTTTTTTTAGTTCATTTTACATTCCAACCAAGGTTCTCCCTCTCACACCTCTCCCTGTCCCCAACTCGGCCTTCCCCCAGTCCACCTCCATCCACTCCTCTGAATGGGTAAGGGCTCCCATGCGGAGTGGACATAGTGTGGCACATTAATTTGTGGCAGTACCAAGCCATCCCCTCTGCATTAAGTCTGAGCATGGCATCTCCTCATAGGGAAAGAGCTCCAACAAGCTAGCTCCTGCACCTGGGATAGATCCTGGTCCTACTGTCAGGAGCCCCTCAGCCCAAGCATTACAACTGACTCCCACAAATGGAGGGCCTAGTTTAAATCCATGGAGGCTCTGCAGCTATCCATCCAGAGGTCATGAATTTCCACAGGCTTGGTTCAGCTGTCTCTGCAGATTTCTTCATTAAGATCTTGATCTCACTTGTTCATGTATTCCCTCCTCCCTGCCTTTGGTTGGACTTTTTTTCTAGATTTCTCCTCCTATTTATTCTCTCTGCCTGCCAGTCATGTTAAACCTTTCTCTTTCTAGCTATTGGCCATTTGGTTATTTATTAGATCAATCAGGTTCCAGGAAGTTATGAACCAGTTGATGTGGGCTCTGAGCACTCAATTCCAGTCCTCTGGAACAGAAAGAGTTCCTTTCGTTACCAATGATGTGTCTTTCTTGTCTCAAAGTGCTCGTTTAGATGGTAAAATGATTAACAGCATGAACTGTAAATTATTTTAGCTATTGGGAATACTTTATCTACTCAATAGAACATCTACATCAGAGAAGAATCTATAGATTCTTATAGAACCTCAGGCAGAGATCCAGGATCTATCAAAATAATCCCTCTCCCCAAAGCTTAAGCCTTGAATTGGCCAGTCACAAGATACATTTATATGACAGCTAAGAGGACAACCAATCTGCTGTTGTATATCCAGATTCCTGTAATATATATTTTCTTTGAAGGTTTTATTTTTAAAATTGTGTGTGTGTGTGTGTGTGTGTGTGTGTGTGTGTGTGTGTGTGTGTGTGAGAGAGAGAGAGAGAGAGAGAGAGAGAGAGAGAGAGAGAGTTTGCATGTGAGTGCATTGCCTGCAGAGGCTAGAAGGGAAGGCCACACTCATTGAAACCAGAGTTACAAGGAGTTGTGAGCTGCCTGATGTAGACCCAGGGGTGTAGGGAACTGAAAGCTGATTATATGCAAAGGCAGCATGCATTTCTGATGGTTGAGTCATCTCTCCTGCCCCTCCTGTAATATATTTAATAGTATGATTTCTTAGATTCAACCTGTGCATCTTACCAGTGAAAGATGGACTAGTGATGCTGACATGCTCACATGTAGCCTGTGGTTCATGCTGCAACTTAGGTAGAACACAACCCAATGCAAAAATCACAAATTTCTTGAAATAATATTGTAGGATTAATTTTAAATTAGGTTATTTTATTTTATGTGTATGTTTTGCCTACCTGTACATCTGTGCACCATACATGCTTGCAATACCCACAGAGATCAGAAGAAAGCATTATATTCCCTGTAGCTAGGGTTACTGATGGTTGTTGGCTATTATGTGGGTGCTAGGAACCAAACCAAGGTCCTCTGGAAGAGCAGTAAGTGCACTTAGCCACTGAACCATATCCAGCCCCTATTGAATTATTTTAAAATTTGGAGGGCTGTTTTTTTTTTTGGTTGCTGTTGTTTCTGTCAACTTAACTGTGTGGTTTCTGACCAGGAAATAAATTAGCATCAACATTAAGCCTCAATCTCAAAAGGTGAAACAAGCCTGGAAGGGAACCTTCAGGAGCTGGTATTTTCAATGTTGTTAACAGAGTAGCAATAGCTATTTCTAAGAATCTGCCAAGCAGCCATGTCTATATTTGGTTTGTAGATCTGATTTATACTACTAAGTATTTCAGGAAGCCACAAATGGAGAAGAAAAACTAATTACTTCTGGCATTTGGAACATGAAAATGCAAAACAACTTTTGGGAAAAAGTAATTTCAATTTCGGTTTTTAGACTTCCTATAGATTAAAATTCAGATAAACACGGGCTTATAATAAAAGGTACAAACAGACTTGAAAATAAACTATCATCTAGTAAGCAATAATAAAAATTACAAATATGATTTCTGAAGACATGAAGCATTAGTCAGGCATCAAGTATGGAAGAGAAAATAATTATGAATAAAATTACCCAGAGTACTAGAAACGCAAAAAGCACTGTAAACAAGAAATAGAAGATTAAAAGTTTAAACTAAGTCAATGAGATTAGAGATAGGTAGTAAACTGGGAAAATGAAGTAGAGGAAATCAGCTGGTTAAGGAAAAACATGTGTGGATCACGGAGAGAGACTGAGTCAAAACAGAAACCGAAGGTTCACCGCATTCAGAGTTTGAAAAACAGAAGAAAGAAACAGGACAGAAGAGACTGATGGAGGGATGAGAGGAGAGCAGAAGGTGAAACCCAACTGCTCAATGGTAGAACACTTAGCAGACTGGCTACAGTGAACACTCTGCTGTTGATCCTTGGTAAACAAGGAAAGGCATTGTGGCAGGGAGGACAACAGGGAAGGAAAACCAGGAAAGATGAAGGAAGAAAATTTTCTAGGTATAATGGACAATAGAGCTCACAGATGCAAGAGCTCTAATGCATATTAAAAGAAAATGGTAATACGATTGAAAACATATTTATTAAACAGAGCAATGAAAGCTTCAAGCTATCCCCACCATAATATCTCAACAAAGTATTTATTAACTTATAAGTCTGTGTATCCAGAAGAACTGTTCAAATGGCTTTGATCCTTTTACATATGTTTATCTATTTTGAAACATTTTTGAAATAGGATCTCACTATGCAGCCCTAGCTGGCCTGGAATTTGCTGCATAGATCAGTCTCATCTTGAACTCACAGAGATCTTTTTGTCTCTGCCACCTTAGCACTGAAATTAAAGGCATGTACCACCATGCTTGGCTGTATTTTAAAATGTTTTTATATTTAGTTCTGTATTTCATTTTAGTTTACATCAAAGCACAGCATACCCTAATATCAATGTTTGCTGGATGGGCTAACAGAATAAGTTGAAAAATGAGAAAAGGAAACTATGGGGAAAGTTAGGTTCATAATAAAAAAGCAAATTGAATTTAATTGAGACACAGAACAGTTAAAGAATAGAGATGAAATAAATAGTAAATAATATGAAAATAATAATTCTTGAAGAAAGTAAATTTGAGTATTCAAACAACTAAGCTGTAAGTAGAGAAATACCATAATTAATTAGACAACAGATAGTGGTAAGAAGGACTTATAAAATCTCAAAACAAAAGTAAATAAATACAAAAGAAAGAAATAGTATTCCAAAGCCAAATTCCAAGACATATCTAGAAACTACTTCCATATGAAAAGAATGGCTCTTACCATATCCTTAGGCTTTTGTGCCTCTCTGGCAGAAAAAGGAACCAGTCATAGTCTACATTTCTTATATGTATGAGCTCAACATGTTCTGTAATTCAAGGAATTTTTCTGTCCCTATTTTCAGGGGGCTACATCAATCAAAAGGATTCAAGGTACTGTCAAAGGGATAAATTATGACATTTAAGTTGCTCTAAAATTTCTCTAAACCATATCATAAAGCACATAGCTTTATTGTTTATAATTATTGATTACACTAAGGAAAATAACTATATAATAGAAATGAATAGAATATAGATACATATGCTACCAAAAAACAGAATAGAAATGAGCCATGATAAAATGGTGGTTGTACAAGTATTTAAGAACGTAACTACAAAGGAAAATTTTACATGTTCCTACCCCAGTCAAAGAACTATAGGTAACTAATAACTGATAGGTAAGGAAAATGAGCTATCAACTTGAGACTATAGAGTAATAGTAGGGGTTTGAGAGACGGCAAAAGGGAGAGGATGACCGAGGAAAATGAAGGGGTGAAGGGGAAAGTGATGCACTACCATTTCAATTAAAGGCAGATCATAAGATCAAAGCCAAAACTCCATGCACATGTTTGCATGCATGCATGTGTGTCTTTCATACACACACACACACACACACACACACACACACACACACACACACACACACACCAGTAGGTAGCATGGAATCAGGGTGTTAGGGTGTTGGCTATTTACTTTCTTGACCTGATACTGCTGGTTACACACACACACACACACACACACACATATATATTTTAAAAATTAGTAATATAGATATGATTTTTGAAAGCAAGAAGATATAACAGAAATTGAACTTAGGAGTGGATGGTTAGCACACATATGGCAGCCAAGTGTCTTGGCGTAACACTGAAGATTTTGGCATGTTGAACAATAGATTCTCCTACCTGAATCTATTAAGACTACTAATTTATTCAGCAAAACAAAATTAAGGTGAAATGGAGAGATCGCTAAATGCTTAAGAACACTGGTTGCCCTTCCAGAAGATCTGAGTTCAATTCACAACACCCACATGGCAGCTCACAACTACCTGTAACCCTGACCCTAGGGATCCATTAATCTCTTCTGGCTCTGAAGGCACTGCATGCATATGGTGTAATGGCATATATGCAGGCAAAAAACATTCATATACAAAATAAAAACAAAGATTTAAAAATATGAATTCTATTTAGGGGTCATTAAGATAGGAAAATGTGAAAATGCCATGTATGGGTGAAAAGGCCAGGTCTGACCTTTGGGAGTACATTCTTTTCTATAGAACTAAAACATTTTTACCCTTGCTTTGAAAGGAAGATTTTTATGGGAATCATGTTATTTCAGTTGGATTCTCCATTGTGCTAATGATAGTGTTTATAGGAAAGGATAATGATATTTGCTTGTCTAAAGGGAAAATGATAGTGATGTTTGTTTGTCTAAATAACAATAGCTACTTCCGGCTATCAAGGGTAAAGTAAAGGCAGACTTCGGAGTCAGGAGCTCATGCAGCATGTAAAGAAAGTTGGCAGAAGAACAGGCTGAGAGACTGTGTTGGGAAGGTGGCATGGAGATGCCTAGTGCTGATTTCCTACTCCCAGGGCTTTATTTGATTTTGTTTCACATCATTTGGGTCTTCCCTTTCTTTTTGTTCATGAGTTGATTTCTATTGAGCTGAGGCAGATTTATTGTTCACCAGAGGCTAAAACTAATTTCTGAATGTACCCTCACTATATACACCACTGGCACAGAGCCCTTCAGGGCTCCTCTCTAATACCTTTCATGTCACTTCTGTTGAACACTTGAAGTATGGGGCTAATATTTTATGACCAAGACATTTTTATTAACACAAACAGGTTACTACTTCTTTTCTCACTGACATTATGCAGTAAGCAGACCTTTCTTTTTTGTAGTTGCAAAAGGTTGCTTTGTTTTGCCCTGATGCCTGTGTTCTAGAGTAAGTCCTCATCAGTCACTTCTTGTTCTTAAAATGTCTGCAAACAATCTAGTCTTTTCCATTGTGACTTCCACTCATTTTCCCTCCTTATGCCTATTGAGAAATGAATGCTGTTATTTTCCATGCTATAGAAACATAATTATAAATACAATTTTTCAATAATAGAACTAACTGAATTAATTTAAATACTATCTTTCCTACATATACTAACATGGCCATCCCAATTTTTCCTTTTATTTTCTCTCTTTGAGAAGATTTTAAAATCATCATTATTAGTAGATATTTAAATCATTATTGGCCATTTTCAACTTAAAATTTACAGTTTCAGTGTGGTTTGATATATACTCAGTCAAACCCAATTCATTTGACTTTGCCTAAGTTTACATATTCTTATTTGGGAGAAAAAAGAGTGGAGATGTACATAATATAGGTTATGTAACCTGATTCCAAGTAATCCTTTAAATATAGTTCAGAAATAATGAAGAGTTAGCAATGTTGCAACTGTTAAGTACTCCTGACTCATTCAGCCAGAGTTAGCTTTCAATTTCAACTTGTCCTCACTTAATTGTTGCCAGTATATTTGCATGTGCTTTATCTTCAATACTACTATATGTTCACATAGTCAGGTTATACATTAGGCTTCTTACACAAACTTAAACTAAAGGTCAGGTAACAACTTGACTAAAATGTAAGCCCAAATATTAACTGTTATTTAATGTAAATCCAAGGGTACCGCTGAGGTTCTCTATATATTATTGTATCAATTCAATGATGTATAGTAAAAATATCTTGGGACTTTGTTGATTCAGTAGAACTTAAGCTTGTTTGGAAAAGACAGCTGACAATAGATTAAGTAGTTACCCACACTACTTCTTTCAGAGATTGGTTTATGCTATTTAGCATGGTGATCTCTATAGTTTCCTAAAAATAGAATGATTTCCTTCTCCTTTAAGGCTAAATAATATTTCATATGTTCACATGTTTGTACATCTACTCTGATTCCATACGATGGTGATTTGATAAACACAAGTGTGCAGATATGTTCTGTTTTGACTTTCTTTGGGTATATACTTAAGAGTGGTATATGAATTATGTGATAATTGTAATTGTAGTATTTTAAGGAACCTCCATTTGGCCTTCCATAGGTTCTAGTTTAACATATTCCTACTGACTGTGTATTGGGACAGAGTCCTTTTTGATAACTCTTCTCCATATGGGATTGTTCTTTCAATGCTAACCACTGTGACTGGGTTGAATTACTGTTTCAAGGACAAAGTTTTAGAGTGATTCATTTCACAGCAACAGTGAAAGGAGTACGAGCCATTCCCCAGCATTGAGAAGAACGATCACAAGTCACTACTCAGTGTCACATTAAGCCAGCAGGACAACCTTTCATTTTGACTCTCTCTTTTTGAAACCAAGTTTTAGGCTCTTGAGTACAACAACACTCAAGAATATCCAGCAAGTCTTAAGTACATGTGCTCTACTGAAAAAAATCTGGCAGGGCTTTTAATCTCATCAGGAAAACGGGAAAAGAACAAGTGGTTCATCATCTTTCATGATTTCACATGTAGACACTATATAAGGTTCAAGGTGATGACATTTCCTTTATGTCAGTCAAGTAATCCAGATACTACTAGTAAAATGAAAATGTTAATTAATTTAAAATTAAAGCTAAAATTTTAAGTTCCTTAAAACCTTGAAACATGATTGAATGTTGTAAGGAAGGAGACCACTTGTTTCCTAGGCCGCCCAGCAGCTTAGACCCAAAAATAATCACACAGAAACTGTATTAATTAAATCACCGTTTGGTCCATTAGCTCTAGCTTCTTATTGGCTAACACTTACATATTAATTTAACCCATTTCTATTAATCTGTGTATCGCTACATGGCTGTGGCTTACCAGCTAAATTTCCATCTGGCATCTGTCTCCAATGGAGGCTACATGGCTTCTCTCTGACTCTGCCTCCTTTCTCCCAAAATTTCGTTAAGTTTTCCCCACCTAGCTCTGTTCCCATATAGCTCTGTTATAGTCCCCAAATAGTTCCTTTATGAACCAATGGTATTCACAGCATATAGAGTGGAATTCCACAGCAACTGAATCCTACTATATTTTTTCAATTACATTGACTGACAACATTTTAAAAGAATTGGCTATGATTCATCTGAGATTAAGTCCTCCACTTGAAAGAAGTATATTTTGATTAAAAATGCTGTTTTAAAAACAAGAAGGTCATTGCTTATTTATATACGCATAAATATAATCAAAATAATATATTAAGATAAATATATAAATGTTTTCATATATATATTTGGTTTTTCTCTGTGCAGCCCTGGCTATCCTGGAACTCACTCTGTAGAACTCTATAGACCAGGGCAGCCTGGAACACAGAGATTTGCCTGCCTCTACCTCCAGACTGCTAAGATTAAAGGTGTGTGCTATACTCATACCTGGCTCTTGCTTAGTTATGTTATAAAGAGGAACTGAGGCTAGTTCAAACTGTGAAGTGAGTAGATACAAATAGACTATCCTGATTTTTTTCAGGAAAGACTTCTGGTTCAGTAAGGCAGAGATAACGTTTACACTGTGTTCCTCCTAAAGAGCATACAAGGACAGGCATTTTCTCAAAATTAAATGTTCTTGGATAAAATACATAATGATTTTTTTATGAATGCCAGCATACCTGCTCTGAAAAATTTTAACTTTTCATGCACAATTACTTCTGCTTCGTAAGAAATCATGAAACTTTCATCCTCATTGCAAAGATAAGATCATTTTTGTGGGTGGAATACATGAAAACTAAAATTCCATCATCCATTTTACATATGCCAGTTTTTCTGCTTTGTTTCTAGATGGCCAGAGTGTGTGAGCTTCCACTAAGACTCCAGAATACAGAACCACAGCATTAACCAGAGATTGCAATATTGTCTAAGGCTGTCACCCCACAATGACATCCTTGCATATGCTTTATGCAACACTCTTAAACTCCATAGTGCTTTGTCTGCATTGATAGTCACCAGGAATTGATGGGCCTTAGTCCAATGGTTCTCACACTTAGCCAGGTCAAGATACATAAAATTTAGTATACAAACAAGTGAATTCACACCATCACAAGGCTGAGATAAGCAATACCTACCAAAAAAGAACAAATAAATAAGCCAGCATTAGTCTGAATTCTCGGCATTAGTCGGAGCTAAATATTACCTTAAGTAACTTCTAAGCAGTGTGTATGATCTATATTAGCTAGTCTGTCTTCAAAGGTGATCTATCAAACTATGATTAAATAATATACCATTGTCTGGCCAGGGACCAATAGAACAGATGAAGATCATAACAAGTTCTGACAAGCCAGGACTGCAGAATTTACATAAGAGTTGTCTCTACAATATAGGTTATAATTCACCTGTATTGGTTAGCCATCTTCTGTTCACAACCATTGTCAATGAAAACTCCAGAATATAAAGAGTCAGCTTGTGTGACTCTCAAGATGAGGAATGATGTTCAGAAAGTGAGGCCACTATCATTGGTGTTAAATGCATTGCAAAAGTTCCTCTAAAGATTTAAAAGTGACATAGCAAGGGGTCAATCAGGCATAAGCAGGAGTCACTAAAAGCTTAAAATTAAGAAATAAACTACTGACATGCTGTGGGACAACGGTTTTACTCTGTAAAGATTTGCTTCTTGTACTTGTTTAATAAAATGCTGATTAGCCAGTAGTCAGGCAGGATGTATATAGGTTGGGTGACCAGTTAGGAAGTAGAGGTGGGGCCATGAGAAGAAGAGAATTCTGGGAAGAGGAAAGATGCAGTCTGCAGTTGTCACCCAGACAGAGAGGAAGCAGGATAAGATTGTCTGGCTGATGAAAGCTATCAAGCCACGTGGCTAGCACAGACAAGAATTATGTGCTAATATAAGTTATAAGAGTTAATAAGAAGCCTGAGCTAATAGGCCAACAGTTTATAATTAATGTAGGCCTCTGTGTGTTTATTTGGGACTAAACGGATGTGAGACCTGGTAGGACAGAAATCTCGGTCAACAAGGATATATGATAGAATGGGAATTAAGAATCTTTACAACGGGAGTAGGGGTTCAGGGTCCCAGGGCCACTGTTGTGGCCAAGTATTGGTCGCCACAGAGCTCATAGGGAATGATGCATTGCGGGCGGACTAGATGGCTTTCTGGATTATACTGAGATGATAAATAAATAGATAGAGACAGACACAGATAAATACCGCAGGTGATGTTACTACCAGAGCATAAATCTATCTCTAACTGGATGCAGCCAGTCCATGGCACAGCAATAAAAATGAAAAGCAAGTCCTCCTTATGCAGGGATCAGTTTATTTATGGATGACTATGGAGCCCTGCTTTGTTATTCTAATCTCCTAGACAAAGATTACAGAAATATTCAATTAATAACCTGGGCCCTGCTCCTGAAAGTAACAAGTTCTGAAACCAATTTCCAATTCTTAATCTTTCCTCTGAGTTTTGGAGCATAAGCTCAAACTCTGGTAAAAAAAAAAAAAAAAAAAAAAAAAAAAGCTACTCCCGATTCACGTTTGCTGTGATGATCCTGATTCCACAGGATTTCTCTTCAGCAAGCTAAGTATTGTCGTGCCAATCAATCCATATTTTCACTTAAATTTTTTCCAATAACTAGATGCATCTGTAAACAATGGAAAGATGTGTATGTTGTCTATTTACACAGCTTTCATCAATTTTAAAAGAAAATTATAGTACAACTAAGTTTTAATTAAACATCTTGAATATTCAATTATGAAATCAATTTCAATGCAAGCAGTTCTATTTCAAGTGTTTTTCCACCTTCTCTTCTTACAGAAGGAGATCTAATCAAGAAGATATATTTCAATCCATCAATCTGAAGACAGAGAGTAGATACTTGCAAAAGAAAAAAGAAACATGGACAGCCATAAGACATGAACAAAGACAGAGATCCCTGCTAGACATCTGGAAGAAAATTTGTAGATATTTCCTATTCTAATTTATGATCTGTTTATGTACTAATCCTTGATTATTAAGAATTAAAATATATATGCTTGACATGTATTTCCACTTTGACAGAAATTCCTAAGGACAAATAATAAAAAGGCTACCACTGTCTGCATCCTACTAATTTCTCATGTCATGAAATACTAGCTTAGTTGGAAATTTTCACTCTGATGCCTAACCAAATGATCTGATGTTTATGGATTGGACTGCCTTCCCCTTTCTTCTCCAGCAGCAGGCAGATGCATTGTTCATCTCCTGTAGGCTTAATAGACATTTTTACTTGTGCTATTAAACTCTTGCCAATATCTTGCCTGGATTGCAGCCAGCCTACAGATAGGTCTAGTAATAGGTAACTGAGATAAACTACTTCTAGTTCTTTATTCCACAGCATTTACCACCTGACTCCAGAGCCAGGCTTGTACAGTCACTAACAGGTGGCCTGGAGGAAGATTTGGAGATTTAGTCAAGTGTTAACTGCAACTTTTTGCAGTTTGGCATAAAAAAAAATGCTGAACCATCTGGCAAGTACACCTCTATACTCATTAAAACTATCTTTTCATGTCTGTTTTCACCTGGGAAGATGTGGTGGACAGTAATGAGATTCCACATCGGAGAGTGGGCAACATATCCCAGCCAGACTTGCTCAGCATGCATTGATTTAACTCACTTTAATTCACATTCAGTCACATCCATCAACATAAGTCATACATTTGGCAGACCTTATATTTCCACTGATGTCAATTCACATGCTATTAGTCAATTCCTTTTTTTTTTTTTTTGACTATATGTAGCAGAGTCTGAAAAAAAATCTGAAAATTCTTATTGAATTAAAAAATAGAGATGCAAGACTTAGGAGATTAAAATACAGGAAACCTAATTAATTTTAATTTCAAATAATAAACTTTAGTTTTGTATAAGCAAATTATACCCACCGATCTGATAATCCAAGTGTATTATTTGAATTTGACAACTGATATCTAAGCCATTTATCACACCAATCAAGTAAAAGGTCAGTTTTTACCTGATGGAACAAGGTGTGGATGATGTAGTAAAAGAAGGGGGGGGGCTAAGCACCTCTCTCAGCCCTTGTGATTGCACAGATCCTAGCCTATAAAGTGTAGTATCATGATTACTATATGGAGATCATATATTTTCTCTAGAATACAGGGTTGATAATTAACTATGTGTATGGAAGTGACAAACACAACTGTGAACTGCAGATATCACTGTATATGAGTCACTGAAAGTTTTTAATAAAGGAACTTAAGTGTTCACTTTTCAGAAAGAACCATAACCTGCTCATGTCTGAAATAGAGCTACTCCGTTCACCTCTATTTGTATGTCTGTGCTCATGCCACTCTATTAATTATTGCTGTCAAGATCTCGATGATACCCTTAACTAAGCTGGAGTAGATTCCAACACTGTGTCTACTATAATATAGCTCTGTTCATTCATTCTCTGCACTTTTACAATATATGATAGTAGCTTTACCCATTTTTCTACCTGAATTTAGTTTACTGCCAGGCACAGCAAGGGCAGTCAATAAATCTCTTGAGTAAGAAGATAAACAAAGATGATATAATTTGTCTTCTCTGGTAGACACTGATGTACCACCTAGATACACATGCACTGAGTCACTGTCACCCAGCCTATGGGGAAAGCTATTGACAACCGCGAGTTGCCAGATCCTTCAGCTAGTTGCTCAGGTGCTAGAGGCATCTTGTCCTAAGTTACAGCCCTCCCCAGAGGTACAGCCTCAAGTGCTGACCCACACATAAGCATAATGGCCTGAATCCTGAACAAAGCAAGCCCAGACAAAGGCTGAGTGGGTTGCAACCATGAATGCCATAGGTACATAGCTCCCAAAGCATTTGAGAGCTCACATCCTATTATGGTTACCTTAGACACTTTTTAGTGTCTGAGCTATGGAGCTATGGAATTTCATGTTTGTCCTCTTAGATTCTGGACTTGTCTTAGTGGGATTAGCCTTCCTATTTTTTCATTCTTTAATTTGAAGCACGTGCAGGTGCTCATGGCTTAATAGTTTGTTTGATCCTCATGGGAGATTTTGGATTTGGACTTATAAAATCTCTTGGAGGTTAAGAATTGGGAATTTGGGAATATATATTTAATGAATTCTGCATTAAAATATGGACACAATTATTCTGAGGCCAGGGGTAGAAAGCTCTAGCTTGTGTGATAAATGTTCCCTAAAGAGGTCCATGTGTTAAGACATCAGATACACTCCATGATGTTCTTGGGAGGTGATGGAACATTTATGAGGGATCATTCACTGGGAGGTTTTAGGTTATTGGGGTATGCTCTTGGACAGAATTATGGTCATGGTACCCTTATGTCTCCTTTCTCTTTTGCTTCCTTATCATGAGATGGACCTCTTGCATATGGCATAGGTTGCTATAAAGATATACTTTATAGGCCCAGCCGGGCGGTGGTGGTGCACAGCTTTAATCCCAGCACTGGGAGGCAGTGGCAGGCAAATCTCTGTGAGTTTGGAGCCAGCCTGGTCTACAAGAGCTAGTTCCAGGACAGTCTCCAAAAAGAAACAAACAAAAAAGATATACTTTGTAGGTCCAGTCAACAAGGTTAGAAATGGACTGGAATATAAATCTAAACAAGCCCTTCTATATCATGTTACAGAGGGCCACTCATATGTAAATATATGTGTGCATACTAATCATATTTGCCATACTCGATATTTCCACAAGCACTGCTTCTGTTATCCTGCAGTTGAAGGATCAATCATGGGCATGTTTAGGTGATTTCAAAGAGCAGCAGGTGGAGTAACAAAGAAAGTAACATTTCAGCATCTTAGAGTGAAATTACACTCTATGAGAAAAGGAAGCTGACATTTACACAATGGAGTAGTACATAGCAGAGAAAACATAATGGCATCTTGAAATTTGCAGACAAATGGACAGAGCTAGAAAACATTATATTAAGTGAGGAAACCCAGACCCAGAAAGACAATTATCATGTACTCACTCATAAGTGGTTTTTAAACATAAAGCAAAGAAAACCAGCCTACAAATCACAATCTCAGAGAACCTAAAAAACAATGAGGACACTAAGAGAGACATGCATGGATCTAATCTACATGGGAAATAGAAAAATACAAGATCTCCTGAGTAAATTGGGAGCATGGGATCATGGGAGAGGGCTGAAGGGGAGGGGAGAGGAAGGGAGTGGAGCAGAGAAGAATGTAGAGCTCAATAAAATCAATAAAAATAAAAAAAAATAAAAGGAAGCTGAATGACACTAATCAGAGGGAATTACAGTTCCTTAGAATCCAAAGCAACAACATAATACACAGACATAAGACTACACATAAGTCAACATCTTGTCTCAAATACATTTTATGTGCATGCCTTGTTGTGAGCTATTCCTTTTGTCATATATTCATTAACTATTTATTTATTTTGTCAGAATAATAATAAAGTTTTTGATCTATTACATACAGCAAACTAAGAGCAAGCCAGATGAAGGAACAATGAGAGGTCAGGATATTTTCACTACATTGGACAGCTTACCCTCTGAAGAAATGGAAAGCTGATTCTATTTTCAGGGCCTTAGGGAAATGTATAATAATCTGCTCTTATAATCTTCTCTAATGCTCTAAGAAGTTGTTCTGTCAAAGAGAACCCTTTGTTTAAGTCTACAATGGAATAATGTTTTTCTTATCTTGTTCTCAGCAAAGATGGAAAAGAGGACCTACTCACTTATACTCAAGTATAAGAAAAAGATTTTCCTAAACTTGAAATCACTACAAAATAATCCCTATGCTATCTGCTCTAATTCCTTCTGGAAATCCATTCCTTACATGGGTGATTCTGGTTCTCAAACTCTATATTATGAACAGTTATTTAAAATATCTGGAATTTCTTGGATAAACCACTATCAATAAGCAAATAACTGTTTTTATTAGTCTTGTTTCCTCACTTTTCATAAAAATATAAAGTTCTAATTAATATTCAGTCTAATAAATATATAGTTTAAAAATCAATTCAAATTCTTTTCTTTGTACTCTAAGGAAGGATGTCCCCAAAATAAAATATATTAACATTTGTTACATAGAAGATTCTTCAACCATACCATTGTATATCACATATCTAGTTGAAAACAAATGAACAGAGCATTATCTAAATTGGGAAGTTGGAAACTCATGAAACTTTAATGAGACACCTTCCTTGGATAAGAGATATATGGTAAAGTATGGCAACCACTGAAAGAATCAAATACTGTATCAATCATATTCAAAGCACATTTCTCCAGAAACGGAAGGGTGGCCCAACAGAGTTCTGTTCTGTGTCTGGGTTGTATCAAGTCTCACTTAAGCTTTACCTTTCTGATTAAAGGTATCTTCCATTGAAAATAATAATATTATCATTTCCATTCAGGATAAAAATACCTTCTTCTATCTTCTTGAATTTCAATATATAATAAAAGTTCTAAACAACATATTGTTCACCAGAACCTGAAAAATGACTTATAGTCAAATTTTATATGCTAAATAATTACAATGAAACACAGATAAAACCTTCTGGAATAAAAACAGTATCTCACAAATGATTTTAGCCCATACATCACAATCCCAAATGCCATAATTCCAAGTGTTAACTTCTGAAATGGTCTAGATATCTTATATCAAAGATTTTGAAATGTCTCAATTCCCATATCTGGAAAAAAAACCTTCAACAAATAATCAAGGTTCTTGTTGGGAAAATTGCCATACATACTTTCCAATATATACAACAATTTACTTTTTTTCTTGAAACATTTGATGTTCTCTCTTTAGTGGGGCTCTCAAGGAAAAGAAGTTCCATGAGGTTTTGTTCAGTGAATTTTTGACAAACAAGAAGAAAGAATAGTCTCTTCTGTAGTGATGCTAAGGAAACTGAGCATCCAAACACAGAATATGGAAATGGCAGTATTGCTCAAGAGAGCACCTAAACAACTTACTGAACACAGAGCAGTTAAGCTGGTACCTACCCACAGCCTTCACCTCTATGGAATAAAGTTCATGGTACTGGAAGGTACTTTGCATGCTACCAAAAGAGAAATCAAAAGTAAATCAAAGGAGAAATGAAAGATAAATATCAACCCAGCTACAAATCATTTTATCTACAATGGTGACCTGCCTGTAAAATATGTAGGTACAAGAGTGGCACTAAGTTGGTGGCAGTAATCAACAAATATCTGAATTGATTTAAGACCCCCTCTTGGTTCAACTTCCTATCAATTTCTTCCTCCTTCATCTTTCCTAACTTTATTCATCTAAGTTGTATTTGCTAAATGATTCTTATCTGGGACCCAAAGTTTTCTTATGAAGAAGAGTAATTTGAAATGAATACTTTGATGGCCCATCCTAAAGTTGACAATTTCTTTCTATTGAAAAACTTAGGTTGACAAAGGCCCAGTGGCACATACATATGCAATCTTCCACAAAACTTGCTTTCACTGTTTAACTCTTGGTGTGCAATATCCCTTTGTATGCTGTGAATATGTCTTATTATCATTGGTTAATAAAGAAGCTACTTTGGCATATGGCAGGGCAGAATATAGCCAGGCTGGAATGTGTGTGTGTGTGTGTGTGTGTGTGTGTGTGTGTGTGTGTGTGTGTGTGTGTGTGTGTGTGTGGAGAGAGAGAGAGAGAGGGCAGAGTCATGGAGATGCCCCATAGTTGCTGAAGGAGAAAGTTGCTGGAAATCTTACCAGTAGGCCACAGCCTCATGGTGATACACAGATTAATAGAAATGGGTTAATTTAAAGTATAAGAGCTAGCTGTGAATATGCCTAAGCTATTGTCCAAACAGTAATTAATAGAGTTTCTGTGTGATTATTTGTGTCTGGGTGCCTGGGAAACAAACGAGCAGTCTATTACAAATTCTATGTAACTCCTTTACATAATCACATGACAAACTTAAAACAGAAGGAGGAGCAGAAAAAATAAAAAATAAATGTGGCTATTTTTGTCCTCCTATTACCTTATATTCTCTTCTCCATTCCCCAAACTTTATTATTATCAAGTATGAAACATATTTATACCTCTTTATAGTGAATTATTCTTCCTAAGCAGGCATGCATAGTTGGGAATTTCTTTGGAACACATCTTCACAATTGTTTTAATGATTAATTTGACATCTACATATCTCTCATTCCAGAAGGGCAGCTACATTTAATAATAAAATAATAGTATTTGCATAAAGGTTTATAAACTTAGAAAGTACTTCCACAAATTTCATTTTATCCTTTTCTAATTCATTTTCAAATTATAAAATGCAACTTGAGAGATCTTACGTGACTTTCTAGTAAATGAAAAGCTTTTCTCCTAATTTCCTGAATTCTATACTATCCTTACTCCAAATGTTTATCTGATAGAAAATTTCTTGTATGAGTGTCTGATGTCACAAAATCAATCAGAATGGCAGGAATCACTATCAGTAGATTCTCTTGAGCCTTAATCCTTAAGTATGCTATTGTACTTTATAACTGACTTCGGGTCACTCATTAGAAAAAGAAGGAGAAAACAATAGAGAGTGCCTAGGACAGCAACTGAACAGTATCCATGCAGCTAATTATATCCTCTTTTCTTTTTATCCTGGGGTAGAAAAACAGGACATTTGCCAGTCGATATGGCATTCTGAAAAGGCAATGCATGGCAAGTCAATTTATCTTGGCATTTACATTTAACAGTGTTCAGCACCAGGTTACTTGCTCATACTTAGCAGATTGCAGGTTTGTAAAAGAGCTTCATAATAACCTCTGTTATTGAGTTGCTGTACTGCCAGTTTTAACTGAGACTTGCACCTATGAATGTACAGTTTTCCCTCAGCAGTATAATTCCCTTGGTATTCAATTAATTTATGGAAAATGAAACTTCAGGTTCATAGATTTGAAGTGTATCTAGAAAATACTTTAACATATTTTTACATAGAACTACTTACTATACAACCTTTCTAAAGTGTATGGCCAAATTGCTGACTCAGGCTGCGACTGTAATAGACATACTAAAAAACAGTCTTCAAATGATAGGCATTTCTTGAACAATAACTTCAAACAGAGAGTAAGCAATCACCATATTAAGATACCAGTGTTTGTTCCAACACAAGAGATGTCAAGTAGTTCACACTTAACGCAAATTGAAATGACAACTTTTTCTGTCACTTAATAAGCAGGATACGTGTTTGCACACATATATGTGTACTGATGTTTAAATACCCTGCCTCTTAGTGTAATGGTGACTGCTTTGATCATCCCTTATCCCTAACATCACCTGTGAAACGTTTGGAAACTTCACATACCATGAGATCCAGTATATCTGGTGGGGAGAGATGTATCACTGGACAACGATCAAATGAAGAACAGTGTTGATTCTACATCAGTACATACAATGTGGGGAATTCTACACTAAAGATTTCTAAGTTCGTTTTTCTTAATTTAGCTATGAAAGGTAAATTTAGAGGTTTCAGATTTATTTTCAAGAGAAAATATCTTTAAATTTAATTTTTTGAGAATTTCATATGGGTCCTGTATTTATATCATTCTCACTTTCCCTTTCCCCCTACAATTTTTCCACTGTCCCTAAACCCATTCTTAAATTCCTATCCTCATTTTCTTTATTATAGCTTTGTGTGTGTGTGTACAGTAATCCACTTAGTGTTGCTCATATGCATCTTTATGTGGTGCTGACCACTCGGGATTAGATGACCTACTAGGGGACTCATCCCACGAGAAGACTGAATATCCCTCTCTCCCATCAGCCACTAATAACCTTTTGCTCTTCCTCTAGAGGTTGGGCCATATGAGATTTCCTCAACCACTCTGGCATGCTAACTGGTGGTAGAGTAGTATATGTTTTGTTTAGATGATAATATTTTTAAGATCTCATGGGTATAGATTCTCTATCATTTATAGAAGACATTATCTCACAGTAGATTCCCTTGTCCTCTGGCTCTTAACATCCTTTCATATAAGTAAGAGCAAAACTACGAATCCATCTTTTGTGTATAACTACAGTCAATTATTATTTGACATACCATCAGTGACTAAATGTTACAATTTACTTTTATTAAAAGTATGACAAGATCACACTGGTAGCATTTATATACCGTTTGTGGTTCAACTTGTTCTTTTTCATGAAAACCAAACAAAAAAACCTAGACTATACCTAAAAGGCTTATTTTTTTTTAAAGAAAATCTCTTTTGGATAAAAGGATATATAGCCCTTTTTTCAAAAAATCTCACTTTCAGGACCCAGAATAAAAGTCCCTGTGAAAGAGTTTGATGAATTTCTGATCAAGGGGTTGGGCTTCTACGAGCTGTAGCGCGAATTGGAGATTTGGCTAGGTGGCAACTGTCTTGTCCAAGGGAAGTACTTACAGCTCTTAAACTAAAATCAGATCTGAGTGTACACAGTTGCTCTCTTGGGAATATTATGTCACCGCTCTACACCTCAGTGTTCCCATCTGTAAGACAGGAACAGCTACCTTTCCAGACTGTGAGTGAAATTGCGTTTTCTGATCACTTCAAAGTAGTTACAAGAACTCAGCAAACGTAGGTCTAACAAATTAGAGGCTGGAATAAAAATCTTTTAATGAGGTGTTTCTAAAATTTAATGTCTGTGTGAAATACCTGGGGACCTTATTAAAATACAGATTTAAATTTCATTGTTCTGAGATAGCAGCTCAAGAGTCTGTATTTTCACAAGCTTCCAGGTGATGCTCACGTGGCTGATCCTTGAACCACATTCTCAGCAGAAAGGTTTAATGGACATTAAAAGAGGAACCAGCATCTGCATGCTGTGGGAAAGAGTAGCAGCCTTTTCAAAATCTAACAGCAATGATGTGAGCTCTACAATTAAGAAACAATAGAAAGGAAAATAGAGTCTCTCTGTTTAGACCTATCATGGCCATATATACTGCCATAAGACATATTATTGGAAGACTGGTATTAGTATCATTAATAATGCTTTACATTACCAAGTTACTTAGTATTTTTAAAATACTATTATATAACCATTATCTTCATAGGTATGGCTCAAGGATTGAATTTGGTGATTTTGGGGTGATACTGACATACTCTTTGCTTTATTTTTGTGTGCTGTTTCTTTCTTTTATTTTTTGTTTGTTTTATGGTTCTGGAAATGGAATCTAAGGGTTTTTGAGAGGAAAGTATACCTACTGAGTTATATCCAGTCTTTGAATCCTCCTTTCCTTTTTTTCCTTTCCCCTCTCTTCTTTTTCTTCTCTTTTGGTCTGAAGCCCATCAAAAATATTCAAATAAGATAATGAAATATTCTAAAACGCATAATGCTATTAATTTAATTATCAAAAGAGTCCCCTATCATTAACTTAAATATGAATCTACTTCTCTTTAAATTTAATTAGTATGTGTGATAAGTGTGTACGTGTGCATGTGTGTGTCTGAATGTGTATGTATGTGTGTGCATGTGTGAGTTCAGGTACAGCATTAGAGGATAGCTTTTAAATTTCACTTCTTTCCTTTCATACTGTTTTCCAATGACTGAAGTCAGGTTGTCACAGCTAGCGCTTTATCCACAGAGTCATTCACCTAACCCTTCACCTGTTTTACTATGAGCAATGTTATGATCAGCAACACATTAGTATTTGAAGCAGCTAAAGCAGATACATGACAATGGCACTAAATCATCTAGTATACATCAGTATGAAATGATTATAACTTAGGACATCATTCAGTTGTGACCTTAGGAAAACTGAATAACAGGCAGCCAGCTTTCCTTTGTTGGCTTCGGCTTCTATGACTGCACTTTCCTATCATTCATTATATTTACAGTAATTTTCATTGTGCGTGAGCACTTACTGTTATTTTCCCAGCCTCTGTCACAAACAGTGCACTCTTTCTGTCTGTAATTTCTTTCCACACAGTTTAAACAAATAACAAAAGCACCCAACTCAGCTCCCTTTATAAATTCATCTCATAGCAAGTGCTCTCTTTTGAGCCCCACACTGATAATGCTGACTGCTGGCTTTGTTGTCTGTCTTACAGTTACCTTGCAGTCATTATTAAATTCTGGGTCAGAAAGTGGACCTGGGTTACGCTTCCTCTCTGCCCAGAATACCTCTTCAGAACCTAGAAATACTGGTCATGTCTATTTCTCCTTCCTCTCCACCTCAAATTCACAATCAAACGCTGTAGATTTCCTGCACTAATACTTACTTACATTCTTGCTGTTCTTAGAAGTGCCCAAGTTGTTCAATCATATGCTATCATGCAGGTCTATGCTTATTTCCAGGTTGGTAGTTCTGCATGCCTTTCCCCATCATTCTATCTAAAGTGCTCATAGCTGATATTTACCTATGTTACTCTAAATAGCATGCCTGGTTTTCCATTCTGAATGCCTAGATTTAACTGTCTTCAGCACCCACTCATCTCAACTCACTCTTCCCTTTCTCTCCACTTTCTATATGCTGGTTATTCTTAATTTTGGCTAAACCACTACTTGGTATTATTCATATCATTATAAATACTTATAGCTATGCTACATAAAATATTGTATTTTCCTATTTAGTAGTTGTTTTGATTTATTGACAGTGTTAATTTTTAAGCATTTAGTAAAAACTAACCCCTAGTTACTCTCAAGATATTTGTATATATTACATATTCCAGCAACATACTTTTCTTAATTTCTACCAAATCTGATGGACCTAACCCCAAATGGTGGCTCTCTTAGCTTAGTGCACAGCTGCCACTCCAAACTCTCCTGTCACCAACATTCTCTCTTATCATTTCCTTCACTTATTTGCATCAAATACCTTTCATTTTGTTTCACGTGCTAGCTCATTTTATTAGAGAATAATATCCAGTGGCAAGAAGGGTTGTCTAGGAGGTACCTTTTATCGTTTTGTTTTCAATATCTCTATTTTCCCTCCCTCCATACCTCCCACACCCTCTTCTCTCTCCCCCAGATCCATTCTTCCTCCATTTATCTTCAGAAATGAGCAGGCCTACGGAGAATATCCAATTACATGGCATAAAAATATCAGATAAGATGAGGCACAAACCATCATATCAAGGCAGCGTGAAACAACCAATAGGGGAAGAAGACTCTCAAGAGCGACAGAAAAAACAAGCAAACGAAAAAACCCGAGACACTCCCAGTTCCACTGTTAGATGGCTAGGGCATATCTTTTAAGACAATGCAATAAAATATGTCTGAAAATTGTTCAAATTATCCCTAACATGGCATAAATCAAATAATATGAAAACAGTACATTACAGTACAGTACAATTGAACATTGTGGATTCTTCCATGTTTCTAAAATCCTCCCTCTAGCATTTAAAAATTCTGGTTTGCTTATACTTTTGATATCCTTTTTGAATACTTTGGTGGGATTTTGTTTATTTTAACTTTTTCCTCTTATATCTGGAAGTATACAGAAATTTGATTTTTCTTTGTTCTAGTTTCTAGAATTTCACAGTGATGGTCTTAATATAAAATCTACTTTCGTGAAAACACTAGGTTTCCATTTTGAATTGCAGGGTTTAATTTTTAGGAAGATCATGAAATATTATATATAACCATTCCCCTCCTCCCCCTAGCTTTCCCAGCTTCCTCTCTCTTGAAATCATACAGTTCAAATCCTGCTCTACAGGAGGACTCATTTTCGCTCTGTTTCCAAACATTCTCCTCTCCCTTTATTGTACTTCCTGGGAGTTTTTCCCACCTGACCTTCTAAGTTTTTAATTTGTATATTTTATCCCCATGTTCTTACCCCTTAAAAGGTCCTTTTCACTTCCTACAAAAACTTTAAAGCATCTTATTTTTTATGGGGATTGAAAAGAACGATTTTATCTTTCTCAGAGTATTAAAGTGCATTCATTTCTGCACAGTTTAAATGTTTAAGTTTTTTTCCTGCTTTCTCTCTGCTTCCCTCATGCTGTTGACAAGGTCAGTTTTTCCTATTAGAGTCCTACTTCAGAAATTTGAAATACTAGACTTTATGCTCATATTTTAGGTTAAAGTTTAAAGGACTATTAGGAAGTCTTGATTTTTTTAAGGGGCTGATGTGATAGAAATTTCAGGGTGTGGTGTTGCTCCTTCTTTTTTGAATCATTTATAATAGTACACACATGTTTTTCTTCTTGGGGAAGCCATTTGTATTCCAGAGAAGTCTTTCAGTTATGGTGTGTGAGTAGGTAAACTAAACTATTTCTCTATTTCTAACCAATAATGCTGATGTTACTCGAAGTGATATATTTGAAACCCAAAACAATCAGTAACTTCCCATCACCCATTGACTGAACTCCAAATTTTTGCAAGGCTTATCAAGTTAAGTCATGTTGTGTTTGAATTTTCAAGGAAAAAAAAAACAGGTTAGATCACCTTAAATGCTAACAAAATGTACTGGCAGCTATGAGTGGAAATCTTTACATTTTGTAGGCCTCAGGATTGTCTTAATCTAATCCTTGTTAAAATTTATTTTATTCCTTGGGCTTTATCTTCCTTTACGTGGCTGTTTTCCCATTCTGATATAGGACGATAACTGTAGATCCCAGCTTCACATCATCACAAGAGAGAGCAACATAAAGAGATCAAGAACTGCTCTTCAGTATACCCCAAAGAATGAGATGAAACCACCAGAAAGCTAGCAGAAGACCCTCCTGGGTCTCAGCCTGAGATGCACTTTATTTCTATTCCTGACAGAGGGTATGATGTTAGAATTTAGATCATAGAGCTATGATAAGGATACATGGCTATGTGGAGAAACTAGCACATATTTTAATAAAGCTAAAGAGCCATTCCAGAAAATAAATACTAGCTGGAATAGACACACACAAAAAAATCTTCTAAAAAGATATCCACATTAAGTTCCAGGAACTTGTGATTAATACTCCCTTATGTGGTAACTTACAGAAGTGATTAACTTAGTGACCCATAGATGTAGAAATAACCATGAGCTATGCAGAAGCAATTTTTCATTTATGAAATGTACTTTGATTTCTTTGGAAGCTTCATAAATGAAGGAGGAAGATACTTCTAACTTATATACAACCATAACCGTATAATTTATATTCAATTAAAAATGACATTCTAAGGCTGGACAGGCAACTATAAAATTTTCAAGATATAGTTATTTTACATCCAATAAAGAAAACAAGGTGACTCTCCATTGTGCCAGAGAGCAGGAGTTTTGCTTTTTTCCTTTTCAGCTACCTATACATATGAATATCTGCAACACTTACCAAAGCAAACTGCATATATTCTCATTATAAAATTGAGTAAAATATTGCCAATTTTTCAGTGAATATATCTTAGCCCATAAATATAAGTCATTTGTTTCTTCTGCATTTAGGAAAACATGAACAACTAATTTTAAAAACTAAAATGGAAATATGATAGAGTAGAAAAAGACTTTGTCAATGTATTGAGACCTGGTCTTTTCATCACCATTTAATGAAGGATTCTGAATGAGTCTTTTAACTTGCCTGTTCCTCAGTTTGTTCACCTCTAAACTGAAGATAGCAGTAATAGCCATTAAATGGCTCTGAGTTGTGGTCAGAACAGATAATAGCCTCTCAGTATGAGTGCTTTTGAAGCTAAAAAGGTAGATTATGGAGTCAGACTGCTATTAATTATCTCGAAAAGAGATACTGGAATGTAATGTATGCTTTGAAATTAAATTGAACAAAATGCTGCTCTGTTTGTTCCTTCTTCCTCAACCTGAACACTGAAAGCTAAAACCTACTGTGAAAATCTAAATGTGGTTTGTTTATATACTGATGCACTTATCAAAATGAGCTCTAAGATTGGACTTTATGGCATAAATATTCAATAAATACTTATGATATTAAAGGAAAACTGCAAGAAATTTTTCGTTTTTTTAAAAATTAGCTCTAGATATCATAAGGGAGTCATTTTAGGATTGGCAAGATACTTGGCTCTAGAGGGGATCACAGGTGTCCATGGGAATGTCCCCAGCTAGGTACTTGGGCAGCAGAGGAGAGCGTGCCTGAACTAGCCTTGTCCCATAGTCACATTGATGAGTATCTTGATCATCACCATAGAAATTTCATCCGATGGATGGAGATAGAGACAGATTCACATCAGAGCAATGGACTGGGCCTTGGACTTCCCATAGGGCAGGGTACCATGACCTCTCTTAAGGAAGCAGGGGGAGGGAGAAGGGGTAGAGGGAGACTTGGAGAAGGGGAGGAAATGTAAATTTTTTTAATGAAAAAAAATAAAAAAATTAAAATTAGCTCTATGCATAGGTACAAATGGGTCTTGAAACTTCTGGTGCTTGGAATGAAAATGGTCCCTGTAGGCTCAATAGTTTGAAAGCCATCAGTTAGTAGGCTGTTTTGATAAGATTAGGTGTGGCCTTGCTGAGAGTAGGTGTGGCCTTGTGGGAAGTGCTGTGTCTTTGAGGTTTCAAAAGCCCATACTAGACCCTCTCTGCCTTCTACAGGTAGATCAGGATATAGCTCTTAACGGCATCTCCAGAACCATACCTGTTTGCTTGCCACTGTGATTTCTTCCATGATAATAATGGATTAACCCTCTGAAAAGGTAAGTTCTTAAATATTTTCCTCTACAAGAGTTGTCTTGGTCATGGAATCTTTTCAGAGCAATAGAACAGTGACTAAAACAAAACCTTATTCTTGAAGTCCACTTATTTTCTTTCAGAGAAATAACTGAAAACAAGGCCAATTTAGTCTACCTTAAAAAAAAATCCTTGTGGCACCTCAAAATAAATTGATAAATGCCTATGGTAATAACAAACACTGTAGAGGATAGCAAAGGTTTTGAGAAGGAATGGAGGTATAAGAAGAAAAAGAGTAGCATGAATGCAGTGGCACCGACCTCAGAGGAAAGAAATGTGCAAGCAATGCTATTACCTTACAGAGTGAAACTCACCAGTGTACTATGCTTCACTGGACAACATGGTAACAAGAACGAATTCTAAGATATAACAAGGAACACACATTTATGGGGAGAAAGGAGATCTGATTTCACGAGTCACATTCTTCAGATTTATCCACGAATTGCTTGAAGTTAGTCTGAGCAAATATCACTTTGATTCAGGCAAAAAAACAAAAACGAAAACAAAAACAAGCAAACGAACAGCCATCTATGAGGAAGCCATTAACTATAAAATTCTAGATCAGAGCCACAATATGATGGAGCTTTGTGGGAAGACCAATGCCCAATAATCAATGAAACAGACACTCAAATAGTTAATTTATAGTTGAGTTCCATAATTAAAACAGAAGGGAAAATTCCAGGAAATCCTAGTAGTCACTTCAAGCTGCAGCTGTGCAAGGCTGGTGCGTGTGTCAGTATCTAATGTCTATTTAGCTGACAAATGCAAGCATGCCAGGAATGCAACAACCATGTCAGCAAGACATGCGACTAGCGAAGGAACCTCAGATGGATGGGGGTACAGGAAACATAGTCACTTATTTTCACACCATGTTCAGTTAAAAGAGCAGTCATCAGAGGCAATTAAGAGCACTTGCTTCTTTGCAGGGCACCCAATCCAGTTCCTTCATCCACATGGAAGCTATCAACTGTCAGTAACTCCCACTCCAGAGGATTCAAGACCTTCTCACCTCTCTAGTCACTCCATACAAGTGGTCCACATGGATATACACAGGCAAAAACAGTCATACACAGAAAATAAAAATAAATAAACAATTCTGAAAGAGTGACCTCACTGGGATACTGGTGGGACGTCAGGCAGAGCAAACAGAACGGATTTGCTTTTCAGAAAGAAAAGAAGAGACAAGCATAGATTTGGTGTCTACAGGATGCCAAATAGCAAGCTAAGTACTTTATTTTCTTACTGAAAATTTCCAACAAACCTATGATGTAGTCAATTTCTTAGTTCTGCCTATAGACATGCAAGTTAGGCAACTTATTCAAGGTTACAACTAGTATAGAAGACTTTCAATGTAATAATTTAATCTGCAAATCTGTGTTTAAAACATCAGTTTTTGTCTGTTTATTTGCTTGTTTGGTTTTTGAGATTTCATTCTTTTCTAATGTAGGCATTCACCTCTTTATTTTCTTTTTTATAAAAACTTTTTTGGTGAAATCCATATGTTTTGGTACACTTTAATTTGCCTTAAGATACTTTTTAAATTTCTTTTGGTTTTCTATTTACTCTTAATGACTGCTCATGGCTATTTAGTTTCTACATTCTTGTAAATTCTCTCATTTTACTTATTCTTATTTAATTCTAGCTTTATTATACTGTTGTCAGGAACGATACACAGAATGATTTTAGCTTGTAAGGCTTGTTCTATGGCTTAGATGTGATTTATTCTGGAGGACATTGTTAAGTGTGCTTGAGAAGAAAGAATACATTCTTCTGTTGAGTAGAGAGCTCTGTCAGTGCCAGCTAAAACCATTTGGTCTACACTGCTCCTTTACTGAACTTCTCTCCAGATATGCTATTAATGTAAATGAAGAATTTAAGTCTATTAAGAGCAAATGAAGTTCAAAATTAGCAGAAGGAACGCAATAGCAAAGATTAGAAGAGGAAAAAAAGACAAGAAATCAAAAGAACACTTTAAAAATCAAGTTGAAATTTGGTATAGGAGGTTCTTTTGTATTTGTATTGCTTTCATTGGTTGAATAAAGAAAACTACCTTGGCCTTTTGATAGGGCAGAAATCAGGTAGGCGGAGTAGACAGAAGAGAATTCTGGGAGGAAGAAAGGAGACAGGGAGAGACACCGCCATGAAATCGCCAGAGTCAGACATGCTGAATCTTTCCCAGTAAGCCACGATCTCGTTGTAACAAAAATTAATAGAAATGGGTTAGATCAAAATGTGAGAGTTGGCCAAGAAGAGGCTAGATATAATGGGCCAGGCAGTATTTCAATGCATACAGTTTCTGTGTAATTATTTTGGGGGATTAAGCTAGCTGGGCGGGACGGAACAAGGGGCCCTGCACTGGGCGGCTGAGAGCCGGGTGCTGGGAACACAGCCCACGCCTCTTACTACAGAAATTATTTTCATATAATGGAAAAATGAACAAATCTTAAAGCAAAGACACTAAGAAAAGTTAAGTAAAATTAAAAATACAAGGAGTCATGTTTCAGTGGATGTCTCAGGTATAAAATAAATATTATGAAACTATCTTATCAACAATCTTAGCAAATCAAGTAACAGAATAAATGGACACGCTCCTAGAAAGACAAAATTTAATCAACACAAGAAGGAATAGGAAGTATGGACAAACTGATACGAAACAAGATAAACAATATAATGAAAAAAATGTTGCCAACAGATGAATTCTCTATTCTCACAGATGAATTCTGTAAAAACAAACAAAACAAAACAAAAAACAAGGACTCCCAACTAATTCTTCTTACACCCTTTCTAATTATAGAAAGAATTTCAAAATATATCTATTATCAAAGGTGGCCAAAAATGAGAGATACTTTATGAAAAGTAAGTTAATAAGACAATGTCTGTGAAGTTAGGTGAGAAAGTCTTCAATATAATGCAAACCAAAGTCAAAAAATATTAAAAGGATCAAACATCATGTTCACTTCAAATGATCCCAAGGATGCAGGCCAGTCAATCAACATGATACAACATGCTAGCCAAAAGTAAAAGAGAGAGAGAAAAGAATAATCTCAACATGTACGGGAAAAGCATTTACAAACTATGACTCAAACAAAAGAGATACTGCAGGGTCTCATCCCAATGTATAAAGGATACAGGTAAAAATCCTACAGCAGAAATCATAATCAACAGACTTTAAAATATTTTCTCTAGGTTTTGAAAAAGGTAGGAATGCTCACTCTTACCATTTCTCACCAGGTTTTTCCAGATCTAGTCAGAGCAGCCAATGAGAGATACATGCAAGGGAAGGAAGAAAGATGGGGCTATGTTTTGTCTGCTTTGTCTCGACCCCATAATATCCTAGCTCCCCACTTTTGTGTTCACCCTCCACACACACTGAGGGGGGAAAAGGAATTCCATATTTATATGTAGTAAACAATGCCTTCTACATAGGGATTGGTTTTGCTTATAGACTATAAATTGAGAAAAAGAGGATTGAACTCCAGTGTTTTTCTGAATATCAGATCTTATATAAATAGGAATTTCTTTAGGTCCCAATGTATTAAAGAATCATACACATCAAATAACCTGAACAGGCCTGACTTCTTTCATGATTGCTAGTAAGGAAGGGCATACAGTTACCTATCCCCATGTCTGGATTATCCTCCAAGGATGCTCTGAAGTAGGAGACAAAGAAGATCTAAAAGATGTTCCTATACTTTTCTACATCCCAGTAGTTGTCAGCACAAGCTCCCCTAGATTGTGTCCTTACCCACTGGGATGATCTGATCCATGGACCTTAAAAAAAAGAACAACTTTTTTCCCCACAAGAGCTTGGCATATAAAAGTGGCCTCCACTGGGAAACACACAATGAGTAAGCAACAGGCTAGAAGTTTCCACAGCTGTGATCTGATCCTGGCAGGAACTGAGATATTGTTTCTTACTGGGTCAGACCCACATTATAAGTTCCAATGTTTCCTACATACTTCACAATTTCTGCCAAGTGTAGTCAGTAGAAGAAGTGGCTTCAGGAGAGCTCCCAGAGACAACAGAGAATCAGATGGGGTAAAGTGGAAATCACTCATTTCTAGGGCCAAGAGAACAAGAAAATGTTAAACTCTGGGATTCTGAAGTCAAACTGCCATGTTCTGAGTACCTGGGTTGAATATCCTAGGCGCTGGCTTCTTATGGTTAAGAGAGAGTGAGTAGCATTTTACTATCTTTGATCCTGCTTTTCCATCTCCAACACCATGCCTTGGCCTGACGCTGGCCTGGTCTCTGTGGCCAGGGGATCTCCAAGACAGCAGAAGATACTCTTGGTGGCTGAGAGTCCTTGTAGTTGTTCACTTTTTCTCCCAGTTAGATACCCCAGGGATGGCTTTACACCTATCCCCTTGAAGACTCCCCTCTCTGTGACTGCTTTCTATAATAGGTGCTACTGGTTACAACCTTGAACTATGGCTATGTAGTGAGATCTAATAGGGAAGGTGGATATAAATAGCTGGGTTTCGTTTATAAATATCAGTGGCCTGAATTCAGGCCCAGCATATGCCTGAAACTCTGCTTACCAAATCTAAAAGTACCCATGACTTGCATGTAACTTGTTTCAGTTGGATGACATTAGACTCTAGGCCAAATTACAGGTGTGCAGCTCTCATAACCAATTGTCTCCAGCCTCTTTATCAGGGGATCAGATAGGAAAGTGATGGGCACCAGAGACAAAACTGCGAGAGAGGGTCAAGTCTGCTTGTCAGCTATGGCAGCTGTGACTAATATGAGACTAGTACCATTGAAGTGAATCTTCTGTAAAGTATTTGCTAAGATGCAGCACACAGAGACTATGGTTCAGAGGGGCCAAGACTGCATCTCATTCTGTCAGGCAAACTTGGTATTGTGTAAGAACCTCCCACATGGTACTGGTTTTGGTGGTATCAGAGCCAAAGGAAATCCCAGGATTGATGACCAGAAATGCTGTGTATACTTTGGCAGGCAAAGCCAGAGAAATAGAGGTGCCCAAGTCCTTTTGAGCCCAAAGGTACATGAGTGAATCCTAAATATTGGACACTGAGCTGTTTACGGTGTCAGACATCGGTTTTGTTGTGCACTGGTTCTAAAGTGTGCCCTAGTTCTTTCCTCTTGGACTTAGAATTAAAAGGCAGCCAATTTCTGCAATTGATTAGAATTTCTGAACTGGTAGGTAGATGGGTCCCAGAATGAATGAGATCAATTTTGACTCTTGGGCTCCCCTTATAGATCAATGGGCTAATGAGCTGAGCTTATTATCTGTCTCCTTTCTCCATCAGGATCTGTCTTTAGCGCTATGACTGATCATTAGATCATGTAAGGTTAGTGTAGAACAGGAAACACACAGGAAAATGGGACTTCTGAACCTTGTGTGATTCATGAAAGGACAAAATTGGGAGATGGTAATGGACCAAGGCATGGGTAAGGTGCAGAAATCATATACTTAGCCTGACTGGTCCTGGGACAGACTAGACCACATTAACTACTCTCTGCTGATAGACCGAATATGCCCATCCAGGTGAATGAGGAAATTAAGGGAGGGAGAAATGACTCTGACCCAAGACTTCTTTACTTGTCTATTTCTCTGTCTCCACCGTATTGCAGATGGGACAAACTGATTATAATAAAGTGACCACTCGGCTGCCTTTCAAACACTGGGCAGAATTAGAATTGCATCCTCAATTAGATACTCAAACAAACAAACAAAACCCTGACTTACTTACTTTCTTTTCCACAAGAGTCACAAAATATATAACTTTATTAGAACAGTGTAATTGTATTTTATATTATATTATTTTAAATATGAATTTAAACAAATCATATGTAAAGATAAGTATACAACCTACTCTGACTACTTAATCCTACAACAATATACCTGTTATCTACACTATCTTAGTTCTGACATTTGTTTATTGCTATTATAGGTATAGAAATATTGTGGAATTATGATTTCACAGTAACAGTCAACAACTATATAACTTTAAAAAATAATGCTGCCAATCACTATCCCTTTGATTGACACCAGGGAATGAACTGTCTGTGGGTCTAGTTCTTGGGTGAGATGAGCAAGGAGAGTTCATTTCACCTCACTAATATGTTCTGATAGATAAAAAATTCTTAAAGTCATCCTCAGTAGGCTTTATCGATCTTATCTCTGAAAGAATGAAGAACGGTGACCGCCATTTTGAGGTGTTCAATAAATATGGATATGTAAGTGGAGGCCAGCAATGAATATGAAAGAGAAAGAAAGGGTATATGAGAAGGACTGGAGAGAAGAGGTAAGGGGGAAATGCAATTGTATTACAATCTCAGAAAATAAAATATTATATGGCCCAATAGAAAAATTAAAAATCCTAAAAAGCATAAATGTCATTTTTACTAGTATCACACATTAAATTTTCTGTATATATAACTAAAATTCTTTTGAAAAGCATACATAAAACTTAGAAAAAGATTTTCACCTATTTGTTTAGATTCTACATGCATATCCCTAGTTTGCTGTTTGCCTCCACTGACTTTCTTTTGATAGAAGGCATGGTCCTGATGTGCCCTGGGGTGTTTCCTTTTAAGAATTCAGACTTACCTATATTTATTCATACAACCTTTGTTAGCAGAGTTGAAAGATAACAGGCTTTTAAGCAGTAAGCCCAGCCAGGATTTCAGGTAAGATATTGGGAAAGTGGATTCTTCTGTCAGTTTTATGTTTCTTCATCATGGGTGCCCACTGTCACTCACCCATGAACTTAGGAAGTTTAAAGACACCAAGAGGAAAGCTTCTCAGCCCATGTTCACATCATAATGCAGACCCTAACAGACAGAATCCTCTGAGCAGTCATTGGTTATAAGGCAGAGAGGTGCTTCAGGTTGTTACTAGACTAACAGCAAGCCTCCTCTTCTGTGTAAACCACTAGGTTGAGTTTAATGGAGGAACAAATTTCTTATGTGTATAAATGAAATTCTCATCTGTTCTTTGAGCCTACAGAGACTCTGGCTCTAGAGATGGGTTTTGGCTCTCCAACTTCAGATCCCCAGCATTTTGTCTCAAATGTTCTCCAGGACCCCTTCTCTGAGTCAGGTTGGCCCTCTGACTCTGTGGCAGGGAGAAAAGGACAAGAACAAAACAGCAACAGCACAGTTACTGTTATTTCACCTCATGATGTAAACTTCTCTCTCTACCTCCTGTCCAAACTCATTCAAGAACAAAGACAAGATTATGATAGCTCACTCTATGTATTGCCTTGTGTTCTCTGTAAAGTTTACATGGGAACTTACCAAGCTCAATATTTTAACAGTACATTCACAGGTAATATTTATTTCTTGTGCATGCAGTTTGGGTTTGACTTACTTTTAGTAAGGTGATATTAAATAATGTTAATATGTTTCATAAGATTCCCTCTTGTTTTTCCAGAATAGAAAAGAAAGTTGGAAATTTCAGCAAGTTGCAAGAGTCTGAGAATTTTATATACATCATGGAAAAGGTCAAAGTTCAATACATTGATATCAAACTGCCACTTAAACCAGTTAGCATAATTTCATGCTCCATAATAATTACAAGGACCGGTTGAAAGAGTAAAATGTGTTTCTAATCAAAGTTTATTTAGGTATGCTTTTCAATCCTCTTCCAAATACAGCACAATAGTGAAAAGTATCAGACTGGTGTAACTAACCTTAGAGTTTCAATGACCATACTTGTAGAATAATCAATGTGATAAGAGGGATTAAAAGAGAGAATATTCTCTTTCTTGCTCTCTGAAAACAGAGGATTGTAGTACATGTCTCAAAATATTTTGCAATGTTAGGGGCCACCTGTTTCCTGGTCAGGGAGGTCCCAACCAGTGGATTTTAACCAGTGTCCAGTCTACAAAAATGAGCTATGAACTTATCAAGAAGAGGCAAGCAATGTGACATAACTGCTATCTTGTTTAATGCAATAACATGGCATAAACTATAAAACTTGCTGGCACTACTTGAATTTCAAGTACCATAGGCATTCATTCATCACATATCCCAATCTTCTTCCCCCATTTTTGTTGTTTTAGTTTGTCTTCACCTCCCTGGGTGGCTAATGGGCTCATGGAAATGGGAGACCCAGAGGAGACTCAAGCACAGGCAGCACTGCCAAGTGATAAGGTCAGTGCATTTCTATGGCATAATAAGGAGGCTGATGTCTCTGTCTTTGGCTACTGTAGCTGTCCATTAGCAGTAGGTTGTCTAGCACTTACAATTTATCCTTTGGGTCTAGGCTCTGTGTTTCCCCAGGTTTTCTCTGGGCTCTTGCAAAATCACGTTTTCAAGTCTAGCCACTTGTAGGAATTAGCTCCCCTTGGTGTCTGCCCAGTGTTGGAGGAGCATGACTGAGAAAACTCTTACTTCCCCTATAGAAATCAGTAACTACATCAGGCAAAACAATGTGTCAAAATTAAAATTAAACAAAACAAAACAACAAAAAAATCACCATGGAGGTCTGGTAAATATTACATAGTCCTTAAAAGTAGAAGACTGGTGTAACTGCCTTCTACAGTAACCACTCTTGGAGACCTATACTCTAATGTCATCAGCTAGATTAAAAGGGAGAATATTTTTCCTTTTTTCTCCAAAATCAATTAGATCCAAGGGCACTGTGAGACTTCTCTAGAAATGTTCTGTGATTGTGGTGAACCACTTGTTTTCCATGGAGACCTTACCTAGTGAATTCTAACAAATGTCCAGTCTACAAAGATCAACGTTAGTGCAGAGGAATTGATTTCTTAAGTGCTTCCAAGTGAAGGCCTTTGACTTATCATCACCGATGGAATAGCTGGTATAAGAAAGACTAGAAGAAGTGGAGGACAAGATCACCAACTGGCCTTGGTGGCACAAAAAAAGAGGAGGAAGAGATGATAAATTTTGGCTAGCTTCAATGTCTTAACCAGCAGGAAAAGAGAGCCAAAACTTAAAATGACTGGTATGTTCAATAGTTCAAGGGATCACACTCACAGACGTTATAATGGCTCTGGTCTATATAAGATGTTTCTTGGATAACTTCTCACTAGTTAACTTCTTCTTGATAAGTAAAATGATACCCATATATAAGCCTTCAGACCTCAGCTTAAAGCAGCACTTTATTACAGACAAAGAGACAGACCCACTATTGTTTTAAGCTAACACTTGAATGATGACCAAATATCTAAAAGCCATGTGAGAAGGACATCTTGTTTATTCTAGCCACTTCAACAACTCTTAAAAGCCTGAAAGCAGATCCTGGGTTTAACATTCTAGAGAAAAGTCTGATAGGTCAAAGAACAATAATGAGGTGCCCAAAAGATGCTCATTCCTTAGAGCCTCTAGAAATATTGTAACAGACTTTGATTTGAACATTTAAACCAGACTGTGTTCTGGCTTCTGGTTCTTTGTCTAGGACTTGTAATGTAAATAACTTATGCCTTTACTTCTCCCTCACATCTTTTCCAGACATCAGACATTGGCAACTTTATCACAGAAGTCATAATGTGGGGACCTTGGGCGTTAGTGGTTATCTGGAAAGGATTGCAATGTTTGAACAATGGCAAATAAACAAAGACAGAGAAAACAGAAAAAGGTAAAGCATCAAAGGATAAGAATTAAAACAGTTAAAGAATTCAAAGTGGAGGCAGCAAAAGCTGGAGGCAGAGACATCTCAAGAGAGAACCACACTGTATGTAGCAAGAGAAAGCTAGAAACACGCAACTGGGAAGAGATGTGCACAGGTGCAAAGGCCCAGTTACAAACACTCAGCCACCAATGCGAAAGAACCACCAAATATCTCTGCCAAGAGGAATATTCATCGAATTTTTTCAGATCTTAAGTCATAAGCAGGTAAGATATATTACTTACCCGGTTTATACTGTCATTCCCCAAAACAGCCTGCAGTAGAGTTTTCTCAAATTCTTCCAACTTCTTAGAACATTTTTTAAGAATATGATTAGATAAATTAAAATCACTCATCAGTCTAGCTAACGTACCAACAGCTTCCATCCAAAAACTTGAGAAAGGGAGTTTGGGGTTACGGTAAAACGTGATCAGGCCATCTAACAACTGTGCAACCGAATCAGAAATTGTGGAGGAGTCTTTCTCAAAGTGGCTCCAGTATAGTTTCAGACCACTGGATTCTGTCAGCTTCTTCAGTTCAAGTAGATGCTGCAAGAACTGCATGTGAGAAGATGGAGGGTTTCCCAGCACAGTACAGGGCTTCTTCTCAAGAGGCAGTGGCAGAAGGGGCAGGGAACTGCAGCTCTCCGAACAATGCTGGGACAACTCTGCAGGTTCGCTTCTTTGCTCACTCGATAAGACGCATCCAGAATCATCCATCAAAGCCACAGTATTTTCAGAACTTCTAGGTTCCTGATCTGGCAATGGGGGGAGCACATCATGTCCTGAAACAGAAAGGGAAAAAAGCAATATCTTCCTGCAGCTAAATATCTTTTAAAAAAAAAAGACAACAATTCTGTTCTAAATGAAAATACTACATAAAACATGCAAATGTACATAAACATTTAGCAAACAGTGTAAAAATGGATTAGATGCAAAACAGACATTGTTTGTTTGACTAAAGAAATGGTTTTACGCATTTTCAATTAGACCCCCATTCAACTATAAGCATGTTCCTAGAAAGTTACAATCACTGAAAGCTCTCTCCTCCATGCAGAACTGAAACAGTTTTTTTCAACAATTTGTTTTATTTTGGATTATCAGTATGCATGTGGGTCTGTATACCTCAGTGCAGTGTGCAGAAGCCACAAATGCGCATCAGATCCCTCAGCCCTGGAGTGAGCCACAAACCTAGTTCCAAGGCACTCTGCAAGAGCAGCAAGTTCTCCTAATCACTGAGCATCTCTTCATCCCCAGCCGGCACAACCGTGAAAGGAGTATTTCCATCCATGAGTGCTAGGAGAGCGCAATACTCAAACTGAGCACTGACTCCCCTGCCTGCTTGGTTTTAATACCCTCAGCAAAGTGTCATGGGAGCACATGTTGGAGATGACAACATGAAAATTTAGACACAGAGAAGAATCTCCTCACAGTCCAAGAAAGGAATGCCAGATTCGGCAAAATGGCATCATGATGAAGTTTTACATGTTACAGATTACAGTATTAAAGTCAAGTGATCAAAGTGAATAAAAGAATAATTGTATTTTACTTTGGAAATAGCTCTGAACAATTTCTGTTTTGCTTCCACTAAGTGTTTACACCACTTGCTAAAGGTTTGTGTACATCTTATGAGGAGAAATGCTCAGTACTGTAACCTGCTCCTGGCTATGAGAAATCCCTCATGGTTAACAGATAAAATGAGCAAGGACCAGCATTTTGACGACTTAGATCAAATCATAAAAATTTTCCAGATAAGTTACAGAGATATGATAGAAACACAGGTAGGTACTTATAACAATAACCAGCATAAATATTATAGAAAACTAACTCATAATAATTTAGGCTTTCTCATGGCATACAATCACCAATGTGTAGTCATTGTACAACGTACTTACTCTCCTCCCTTTTCTTAATGTTGAGGATGGTACCTATAACTAATGTTTACATTAGCAGCCAAGGCTTTCTTTTGGAAACATTCATGGCTTAACTAGCTAAATTATAATGGGCAAGAGAAACTATACTGAGTATCCTTCTAAGAAGATAGAAGAACCACATTTCTCCTTAGAAATGATTAAACAACTTGAGTGACAATATTAATGCACTATAATCTCTGGCAACAGTCATAAACAAGACATTTTTGACAAAGACAAGTTTTTAAATACCAATACCTGTTTGAGAAAAACACAGCATGGAAACAGCAATGTACCCCTGACCCGTTAACAGAGTATTCCACAGCAGCAATCAGAACCTATGCATGTGCTTCAGTCTGCTTTCAGAGATCTCAAAGCTAATAGAAATATCATACAAAGTGGACTTCAGAGATATGTACAGAATACACCATCCAACAGAACATGCACTCTGTAATAACCAGGGGGGACACTGAAGAAATCATGGGGGAAATTTAAAAGTAACTAGAATCATGTACAAGTAGAAACATGATTTTAAGAACTTAACTGAGCTATAGCTAAGGCAGTTCTAATAGGAATGTTCATAGCAATATACTTTCCTTAAAGAATAAGAGAGATCCCAAATAACTTAATTAAGTACCACAAAACCTTAAATAAACAGTAACAATAAAAATCAAAACAGTAATGGCAAAAATTATAAATATCATGATGACCAACCCCTATTTGATACAGCTACTACAAAACCCCGCACCTATGGTTTTCAGAAATTGCAATAGAGGAGAGAGACTGTAAGAGGCAAAGGACCAGAAAGTCTGCTGTGAGATTGTGCTACCTAGAAATGCCAAGGAGTTAGAGCCTTGATACTTTAGCAAAATATGTGTCTCTTACATACTGAAACGCATATTCTACTTCATTTTGGTGAACCATAGGCCTTATATTTTTCGGTTTTTAAATTCTAATTTAAATCCATTTATCATTTCAAAATAGATTTCAATAATATTCAACAAAATAAAGCTCATGCCTTTCTGTAACATATCTTGTATAGAAATACTTCCCTGAACCTCAGGAAGGATGGAGAAAATGCTCCTTATAAAACAGAATGAGCTTTTCTTTCCTGGCCATGCCTTCAACTTACTGGATAAGGCTAAACCCAATTGTCTAAGGCACTCAGTCTACTGAGCAAACAATCTTATCCCAAACCAAAGAGTGCCAAGATATCTGAACTGAAACTTAAAATTAATAATCAAGACACCTATTTCTATGTATGTCCTCCTCCAATCACTTCCTCACATTGGCTCATGGCGCCTTCATCTCTTAGACTTATTAATGAACATCTTCACCTACATGATCAATCAGCCTCTGGTTCTGTCCTCCTTTAGTCTACCTTCTATAAAGTACCATTTTAAAGAAAATATTCCAGAAGCTTCACTCCTGCTATAAAATAGAGCCCCCAAGGCCCTCAACTTAGCGCATAAATCCTATCGTTTGTCTCCAACCTTCTTATATAGTTTGCATTTATCTTCAGCCTCATTGCATGCTTGCAACTATAAGCCCCACATAATTCACAAGAGATGTCCCACCGTTTCACACAGTGATGGAGTTGCACATCCTTTTCCCCATATGCATACTGATTTCTCCTCAAATCCAGCTTCTTCTCTGCTGTGAAACTTTCCAAGTTCTCCCCAGGCTTAGAAAAGCCTACATTTCCCTACTACTCACCTTCTCACCTTAAACTCTCTTGAATATATTAGTGGCTCCTTACTGAAAGGAGAAGCTTCTGAGGGAAGAGTTTGTGTGAATGTTCCTGTTGTTTGACACCTGCCTCCTACGTGGCTGGTGATTTGAATATTATTGAAAGAATCGCTCTTGCTCTCTCTTTATCTCTCTCCATCTCTCTGCCCTGTCTCTGTCTTTCTCTCTCTCTCTCTAAATCACACACACACACACGCAAACACACTATGATTAAATCAGATAACATCCATTCAACTGTATTCAGCATAGGAATGTATAATTTGCCACTACCAATTAATATTTCCAAGCATTAATAATCATTTCCAACATATACTCATGCATCAAGTAATGTAAAAGTAATGTTTATGCCACCTGGTGGTCAAACAGAAAATGTTATTTAAAGTCATTTCATAATTCTGTTTTTAATAATACTTTTTTATATTTTTTGAAATTATAAGATAACTACATTTTAATCATAAGATAACTACATCTTGTAGTTATACATACTATAAATACATTTTCCCTTCCTCTTTCTAATCCTCCTCATGATCCCTCCTTCTCAAATTTATGGCCTCTTTATATATGGATTCCTAAATATAAAAATACAATCTACTCAGTCCATGTTACCTGTCTTTAAATGATCTCAAGGCTGATCACTTGATAGAGGATAAGCAATTTGGGGGCTCTTAATGACAGTGTTCCAATTAAAAGCAAGTGTTTGTTTCTTATTTTAGGAATATATATTTTAGCATGTGACAGAGCATATTTGAGAAATGCTGACAAAAGGTTTCAGTTGTATATTGTCCAAGTACATCACCATTCTAACTTTAAATATACCAAAGAGAGATATCATATACCTGGAAATATAACCAAATGGAGTGATTTGTCTTGGGTAAACTGCCTTTTCTGAATAGAAATAAAACAAAATGTGTATTTGTAGGCTGACTTTGTCCTAGGCAATTAAATACCACAATTCCTCATGCCTTCAAATGCTCATTCTCTGGGATTTGCTCATTGTTTCTTTCCTACAACATCTTCTAGATCCCCAAAGGGAACTTTCTTTACTGTTGCGCTGTTTTATCTGTGGTTTTCTCCTCTTTCTGAATATCTCCATCATGTAGCCTTAAAGAATTATTTAACTAGAGACTCTCAAGTCTGTATCTCTAATCCCAACACATTCTCAACTAATTAGTCTTCTTTGTTGGCTATTTTCTCTGTTTTTAAATGATGACAGCATTTTAATAAGTTATTTCTTACAAAATAATTATTAGTATTTTATTGAACATGTTTTAAAAATAGCTATTTCATATATCATATGATACCATAAATAAATAAATACATACATAAATATTTATGATATCTAGGTAAACTAAAGAATTTCTAACAATTTTATCAGACAGTAGAGTAAACAAATTTACATGAGTGCTCAGGATGCTGAAATCCCAGGGTGTGACCATCAGTACTGAAATAACTAAATATTGTAAGTCAGCTCATTTTGCCATATATCACATGAACAAATGCCTAATAGGAAATAACTTCAGGAAGTATTTACTTTGGCTCAGTTTGAGATGATATAAGTTATTCACAGAATTGAAGGGTTTGTGGAAGAAGTAGGTTATCCTAAGTAGAAGGATCATAAAAATACTCACTCATATCTAAGTGGACCAAAAAGTAAAACTCTCAACTCAAAGCCTGCCTTGCCATGATTAACTTACTCTCAATAGTCCCCCACTTAAAGGATCTACAGCCTCCCACACCAGTGTCATCAACTAAGTATCAAGAAATTAAACACATGAACTATGAGATACATTTTATATTCAAGTCACATTTTGGCTATTATCTCAACAAGATTGACCTCTGCACTTGAAACCTCCCAGGCCCGAAGGAAATCAGCACCTCCCCTTATACTTAATCCTGACGTCAGTGCTGTCCCTCCGTGTCCAATGTTGCAAACCTGAGAATCTACTTTGTGAGCCTTATATACTAATACATATTGATCTTGCCTATCTTTCTGTCCCTTGAAGTTTTAAAGTCTGTTCAGTCTATTCCCATTTCAGAAGGTTCTCTTGCATTAAACATTCTATGTGAATTGCTCTCTCAGGCCTCTCAAAATCTCTTTAGATGTCATTTTTTCAAAATTTCCTTCTCTAACCATCGTAACCTAAGTAAGTCTCCAGATGAATCTTCGTCCTCTCTTCCTATTTCAGTTCCCCAGTCTGTCACTGTCACTTCATGACCACTTCCCACTGGTAATTTTGTTCTTCACCCTTGAGAATGAATGCTCTAAGAAAGCCCCAGACTTCCTGGCCTATTGCTATATCTCAGACCATGTAATTCTGAGTAAGTGCTAAGCAGCATTAAACAAACAAAACCCTGTTTTATACCACAGCCTCTTTTATTGTCATGATCATGAGATTATATGTAAAAAGCAGGACTATGTCAAGGAAGTTTCTGTCTCCTGTCCAATTATTCTGTCTAAGTAACCCATCACTCAGATAACATAAAGGGATACCTTAAAGAAAATATGCTTCTTGCAACATGTATAACATAAGTCAAATAAATGTTAGGTCACTCTTCTATTTTCATGCTAGGAAACCCATAAGGCTTCTCACTAACAACTGCAAAAGCACGTTTTGCCCTGGTGTCAGGCATCCTTTAGAAAGGTCCCACCCTGTTTTTTCATTATTCTGTACAACCCCCATTATTATCTGCTCTATGACAAAGTCAAATTAAACAGTTTTCAATTAGATTTTTATATTTATCTTTACATAGTATGGGAGGTCCCTCTGTCTGTGTGTTGCTTTTATTGGTTAATAAATAAAGAACTGCTTTGAGCCTATGGCATGGAAGAATAGAACTAGGTGTGGAAAGGTAGGCCGTATGCTGGGAGGAAGAAAGGCAGAGTCAGAGAGAAGCCATGGAGCCGCTGGAGACAGATGCTGGGAATTTTATCCAGTAAGCAACAGCCACAGCGATATACAGATTATTAGAGATGGGTTTAATTAAAATGTAAGAGCTAGCCGATAAGAAGTTAGAGCTAATAGGCCAGGAGGAACAAGCTACCCTTCCTCCGACATTTAAACTTCTCCTTCCTGCCTAAAACACCACAGTACACAGAGTTGTCTAGGAGTAACTTCTTCACACTCTTTATTTAAAAGCATCTAGTATAGTGAAATCTTTCAGCCATTTCAATATCTCCCTAACTTACATTGTAAAGGGAATATACTACAATTGAAGAGCAACAATTGAGTAACTGACAGGCACTCAATATTTCCATGGGGAAGATATCAAACTTGTATCTCAAATAAACATTTCAGAAATATTATAACCTACTTTGAGTGCTTCCATAAACTTTCAATCCATTAACCCCTTAACTAAATTGTCAACTTACTATATCATATTTAAAAGCACAAAAGATCTCTGTAATTTTAATTCACACCCTATTTCATCATCCTTCAATTCCACTCTCAAAATCATGTCCAGATTTTTGGAAGACAGTTGCTGGCTTTGCCGCTGTTGATCCTGATTACCTTGTGCAAGTCATGCATATTTTATTAATGTATATCTACTTAGATAAAACAGATAGGAGCACTAATTAGAAAACGTACCAGTCTGAGCTGCCTGCCTGAATATAAACCCATTCTGACAAGAGTATTTTTACAGTCTATTATGTATAGCTAGTGGCTTTGGAGATTGGTCTAGTTTCAAGGTATTATTTTCTTTCACACTCCATATATTGAAACCAGTCTATATAATGTAAGCCTTGTTAAAAAGCCATCAAAAAGTTCAGTGTGAAACACTAAAATACTATATTATTGTCCTAAAACCTTACTGATAAACACACGTACTAAGCTAATTATCTTCTATTAGGGAAATCCAACAAAATTCAGGCAATCTTGGTTACTACTGTATTTTGACATCATTACTTTTAATATGGCTATAGTGGGCAACTCCAACTTCCTGTGCCCCTTCTTCGGAAGGAGCTATTAGCTCCTACTCCAAACTAATGAAGTTCAGACTATCTCTAGGTAACTGCTAAGCTTACATCTTAAAATAACTTGGCGTCTCCAATGAAACAATCTTGCAGCCCTAAGTTACAGAAAACAATTATAAACCATCTTTAATCTTCACTTTTGATGACTATTGAGAGTGTTTTCAGAAGTGATGACAATCATGATAAAACCCATAATACACACCCTAACTGTCTTTAAGAACTCTGATGTATTTACCTATTGTTACTACTGAGTACTGAGAGCTCCTGTGAATCTATTAACCCAGGTGAGAGTAGACTGCCCTGAACCCATGGTATCCCTTGAGAGATCAAAATTGGCATGTGCATCTAGCATTACTCTCACTTTTATATAAACACCGCATTCACTGAAAGAGACATCCAACAATGTATTTTCCAGGTATCAAAAAGAAATGAAAAAAATATTGGCTCATTAAGTTGCCTTCCTTTCTCTTTTTATGTATGAAGTATTTTCAGACCTTTTAAGTAATAAAAGCTAAATAACATAGGCAATCATCACTGTTGAATGAAAAATAATTCTGTCTCAAGCTGGGCCTGATGTACCTGTAATTTAACACTGGAGAGGCTGGGGCAGAATGTGTTTTAGTTCAAAGGCAGCCTGTGCTTGACAGCAAGTTCGAGTCCAGAATCTGCATGTCAGAACAAAAATAACTGTCTCTGTTCTAATGCCCTTTAAGCCGACTTTTCTTTCTCTTCTTATGGCCAGTAGGCTAGTCACTAAACTACATTATTTTTGTTTCCAAATGCACTAATATGTAATCATTTCATTGACTTGCTGGTCTCTACATCTGTTCTAGTTTGTTTTCTGTTGCTGTGTTAAACATCATGGCCAAATGCAACCTGCGGAAGAAAGGGTTTGTTTGGCTTACAGATTACATACAGGCATCACTGATGGAAGCCAAGGCAGGAAACTGGAGGTGAGAACTGCAGCAGAGACCAAGGAGAAGTGCTGCCTACTAACTCGCTTCCTCTGGCTCAGCTACCTCTCCTTATGCAGCTCAGCCACCCGTCCTGGGATGGTACCTTTCCGGACAGGTTCAGATCTCCTACATACATTTTCAGTCAAGACCACACCACACAAACCTGACCACGAGTCTATCTGACGGAGGCAGCTCCTCAACTGAAAGATTCCTTCTTCCTGGGCTTGCTGAGATGCGTATGAAGATGACAAAAGCTAACCTGCACAATCTGCTCCTTGTCCAATTTGACGCACAAACAGCAGTTTCAGTTTGGGCTGTATTTTAGAATAACCCAAAGATTATAGAAAATGAAATGCACTGATGCTTCAGTCCAGTCCCTCACCCCTAGATCCTGCTGTCACTCCTGGGAATCGGGATTCTAGCATCCTAGTCAAGGCTGAATAGCCCATGCATACCAACACTAAAGTGAGAAAGACTTTCAGAAATACGTCTCAAATAAAAACAAATTTATGAAATAAAAACTACAAATCTCTTTGTGGTTATTCATTTTTGGAGTGTGAGGATCTCCTTATGGGAACTCCTGATTACTAATGGAGACTTGCTGATGCACAGGGTGTGGACTGATTTGTCATTTGCTGCTAAGTGGCATAAAAGAGCACTTCAGTTTGCCATTGCTGTGCTCACAATCTGAATGGTTAGGGCTCCATGCTCCCTCCCTCTCTCTCTCTCTCTCTCTCTCTCTCTCTCTCTCTCTCTCTCTCTCTCTCTCACTTCCCTTAGTTCCCCTCACTACCTCTCTCTCCAGACCACCTGGACACACATCTTTCTGACTCCAGCTATCCCTCTGCTGCCTCTCTAGTTCTGTTACACAGCCACATAAAGCAGCCCACCACCACGGACTGACAGCTGCTCAGAAATTACAGGTATGATGAGAGGCTTCACGGTTCACTGAATAAGAACTAATCAAATAAGGTTAAACATTCATACAATACACAGGTAGAAACAGCTTCAGAGTCACTGAGAGAACAGTAAATTCATAACCAAATTAGATATTAAAATATGCAAACCACAATCTAATTTGTATGAAGTAGGTCAAAGAATGGGGCATTCTGTTAAAAATACTACTTTACAGAAAGAAATGGGCAAATTATACTAAATTCCAGGGTTAATGGTATTTGTTATCAGAATAACAATGGGCAAAAGCAAGATGCCTAAAGCCTATATATTCTGCTTTAATTACAAATTAGAACATTTTAAATATTATAAAATATGTAGAAAGAGCAGAATTATTTAAATTTTCATCAGTCACCTATCACCAAGATACATCAGTCAACATAAAATTCAAACTTGCTCTGTGAATTACAATTTAATTTACATTGAAAAATTCACAAAGCCTCATGAAAATAATTTCTATTATTTCACAATTATTAGCTTGAATTGAAATTATACTTTAACTAGACCCAAAAATAGTTTGAAGAGCAAACCCATCTCCAAGATCTCACTGAATCTAAAACCATGGAGAAGCAGAAAAGCAACTCAGTTGTTTTTCATATGAATTTAACTTAAAAAATAAAGAGGTATTTTTAGAACCAGAACTTTGAGAATATAAAAACCCAGATTTCAGTGAACAATCTCTTTCCTGTATATTTTACATCACAAACACTGACAGAAACACTTTGAATGTATTAAGGACATATAAGCAGTATTTATCTTAACTCTGAGAAAAATTGGATACTGAAAGCAACAGTCATATACTTTCTCCAGATTAACTTACGATGTGAAACAATAGGTCTTTTCACTAAGAACATCTCACATTACCCTAATGTCTCATTTAGCACACCAATGTCTCAAAACATCCCTATGAATTATTCTAGGCTGACTGTGTGCCACTTATACCAAAATGTGCTACTGTATGTACTGTTCTTAGAAATATATCAACATGTTTTATTTTAAGGTCAGTTACTTTAGCTTTCTCTATGCCCTAGAACATAATGTAAGTACATGTTATACAGTTCTGCATCTGTGATGTGAAATTTATTTATGCGTTAAAATTGTTTTGTTTTATTGTCTACAATTTTCTGATGTTCATTCATAGCAACATATTTATTTTTATCTTGATTAATTTGCATACTTTTCAAATGATTATTAAAGTTTCATCCAATTTAACATTCCTATAGGTTGCCAGTATAAAATAACTGAATTCCTTCATAATTATGCTTTCCCTAGAAAATGTCTTTAAATTTGATATAAGAAGCAGATACTCTCTTGAGGGGAAAAGGAAAAGGCTGCCTTATACAATGGTTCATTTCACACCATAAACTGGGGGGTATCTTAGTAGACCTCAAACAGCATAGGTGCTCAGATATGCGAAGGGTAAGGGGGAAGACTAAGAAAAACAGAAGTCATCCTGAAAAAGAAGCAACTATACTCTACCCCTGGATTCTTATTATGTTTGTACATGCATCTCACTTAACAATATGGAATGCTATTAAACACCACCACTAAAGTCAAATTCATGCTACTGTTTGTTTGCTGGCTTGCTTTCTCTTAACTCTGCTGCTGTAATCAGACTACAATGAACCCTGAATTCTGGAACTGCAGGCTCAGTATTTTTGCTTGGTATTTAAAATGTTCCAAGGCCTGTTGCCCTTTTCGGTTAGTACATGCAGGTATTTTGCCAGGCAGTAATTCGGTTTCTATTGGTTCATTTCTGTTCAATTTTTAGATTATGCCTCATGAATGCATATTTCAATTTTATTTCTTTAAACCAGTAGTGCTGAGACTTCAGCACCCATCATGAACACTTAAAGAGTGGTTAAATTATGGGTGGCTGGGCGTCCAGAGTTGCTCATTCAGCTTTCGGGTAGGATCAGCGTTTTCCTTTTCCAACCACTTCCCAACTGATGTTGCTGACTTAAAGAAAGATCTGAATGCTGAAGGAGAACATTGTTGAGGATTCCACAGGACCCCAGTCCATTCGCTACCACTTATTTAATTCTAGATGAGTTCCTCACTCTGCTTTCCTCATTTAACACCGATCAAGGAAGAGTTATGGATAACTTCCAAAACGCAAATTAACACAGCAGAGAAACGAATGCAAATATGAAAATCCAAAGGCAGTTAAAAAAAATTAAGCAACAGGACCAAAGGGTAGACATGTAAATGAAGACTACTTGAACAGGGGAAGAATGGGAACCTTAAACGATAATGCCAAGTTGATGCCTAGCCAGACTATGAGAGTCCCTGAAATGTGGGCCCTTCCATGGGGCTCAGGAAACCCTTTCCTGTTTCTACTGGTTTTTATTCTGTATTCACATAGTAGGCTACCTAGGACTCTTTTATTAACCACATTCCTTCAATATCTTCCATTTTGTTGTCTTCTGATCTTTCTGCCTACCTTCACACAGTCCCCAAGTACCGTATTTATTTCCTGTTCCTTTCAATCAAGCTCACTGTAATAAAAGGAGATGTCTTAGCCTGGCCAGTCACACCAAGAGCATCCAGACTGTCTGAAGATGGACAGAAATTGAGACTCAGGTCCACCCCATTAGCCCTGCTTTTCTAATTTTGTTTTTGCTTTGAGAATGAGAATGGCAATATATTATATATTTCCAGAGATATTGAAATGAGTTTTGTTCACTGAATATCCAATTTATTGTAAAAAGTATAAATTTCAGGCTCTAAGGACAAAATATTAAATTCAGAATCATTGCATATTTAAATTTCTAATATAGCCTTAATTTCAAAAACAGAGCAACACGGGGCATTTACAAAGCACATCTACAATATATCAAAAGCTAAAACTAACCCTAAATATAAGAAAAATATTAAAATTTGTTTTAGGTTTAGTGGTATAGCTAAGAAATAGTACATAGCCTTAACATACATGAGACCATGACTTCAATTTCTAGAACCAAATTAATAATAGTAATAATAATAATGGGAAATATTTGTGCTATTGAATGAACTAACAAAAAAATCACATTGAGCAAACATCTAAGAATCTGAAAATATTCTAAACAATTTTAGTTTCTGTTTCAAAGAAGGGAAGTTGGTATTGTCACTGTCCATTTATTCTGAACTGATTAAACTCTCTTAGAGGTAGGAGTCCAGAGACTCATCCTAGCCACAGGATCTTTAGCAAGATGGTAGACTTGCTCTCTGTGCCTTTATGTATTGCTACAAGGGCTAGGAATATCTTAAGAAAAAAACAAAACAAAACCCACACAATGAACAGGATAGGATTTTACAAATATCAACATGTCTATATATATTTATCCTACAATTTTTCTATGAATAGTCATTAATCAGCTCTAAAAAAGGCAGGTGCTGTGCTAAAAACCAGATTATTTGATGATGAATATCAACACAATTCCTGCAAGCATGGCTCAGATTCCACAATTAGACAGAATTAAATACTTACAATTTACCTTACATATACTCTGAAAATACGAACTATGAGATCACAGCATGAAAATATAATTTAGTCTAGAGAGGCAGTCAGAAAAAGTAAAATATTGAAACTATCAGGAAAAAATGAAGAGTATATAGGCAGACAAAAAGGAGAGGGAGGATACCTTACCAGAAATAAACAATGAGTGTAAACGCTTAGAAAGAAAACAAAAGGAAGATGGCAAGCAAGTAAAAATCTTCCCTGTGCCACAATAGAGAATGTGAAGGAACCCAAACTTAGGTGGCTCCTCAGAAATGAAGAACAAAAGTCTTGTTAACAATGATTTTTACCATCCTCTACCTCTTAAAAGTTCACTAACAAGAACTGTTTCATCTACAGAGCCACGTCACTGGGATGCAGGCTCATTTCAGCCTCACAGATTTTCATCCTGACCATGTTAGCTAAAGACTACCACAGTTTCAAAATCACCTTTTGGCTTGGCAGAGTGTATGCAAGAAACAAGAGATTGAGTAAAAAGGTTTTCTATCTTTCATGGGCCTCTAGTTCTTCATCCAAAGACGTGGATCTTCCCATTTGCTTTCTGACATTCATTGGTCAAAACTGGGCCCCACAAAACTTCTATCAAAACTCTCAAAAGCAGCCTTAAGCCTTTGATGGGCCAACCCACTGGAAATAAGGATGTTTTCCAAATAAAATGAAGAACTCTAAAGAAGAAAGGAGGTGTTTACTGAGTAGAGAGTTGTGTCTAGCATAACTCTCCAAGAAGGCTAAGACAGATGCCATAAGGTATTCAGGATTTCTCCCCTTTTGTCTCCCTCCCTCATTTGTTCCTTTCTTTCTGCACTTCCTTCTTTAGTGAACAATTCAGTGAAATAAAAACATGGTATAATTCTAAAATCATATTATACTCATCCCTTCGGTAGTATAGCTCCTTAATAATCCACAGTAAGAAAGTTAAGAAAATAAGTCAGAATAGAGAAATATCTGAGTTCCTAAAATTCTGTGTAAACCATTCCAGTTCTGCTTTATTTACTTCTAGACTGTTCCACTGGTTCAACAAACAATTGATTCTGTAAATTATGTCCCCCAGCCTCCCAATCTTTCAAGAAGTGTTTGATTCAGCATCTATTGAAAGCCTCTAAACCCTTTAGAACAGTTACAATGATAAAGAAAAACTGAAAACTCCAGAAAGAAATAGTCAATGTAAATGTATCTCTACTATGCTTTGAATCCTAGGAGTAGCTCTTGTAGACACGACATTCTTTCAAATTATCTATCTTTAAACAACCACTAAGTTTTTCTTTTGCTTCCCTGTCACTCCAATGACACCATTTGCTTCTTTTTTATCTCCCTTTTAACAGTGACTTAATTTCTGTACATACTTAGTTATTCCTAGTTTTTAAGTTGGAGATAACAGATGGAGAAACACACCACTTCCAAACATCTGCCCTGAAACACGGTACATACCACTTCTGCTGCAAAGAAAACTTATTTTAATTATATGATTTTTGAAAATTTCTCTCACAGGCACTCTAAGTGAAAAATATAAAACAAGGTATCAACCAACCCCTTATTCACAAAAAACATGTACCCTAGGTCACTGCTACAAATGGATTTTGAATGACAAGAAATATTGTTGATAGCATAGAAGCTTATGATTGGTATAATTCAATATTTTTGCATTTTTTTACATTTTGCCATTATGTGAATTCGATAACTTCAAGGAAGAACCAGAACAATTGATTATGTTTGTGATTTTTTTTCCACTGGGCATACACAGTTTATTGCCATAAAGGACTCTAGAGAGATAAAGTATGGCTATTAATTAGGTCATGCTATTTTGCATTATACAGTGAGATTTTAATATTTAGATACTAAGCCATCATGTTATCCACATACTAAACCATCATGTTATCTACATAATTCCTGCATGTCAGTGTGTCCCCATTACCCACTGCATGCATGTGATCATTACACTGGCACACACAAATATGAAGAAGCCTCCTTGCTTTTGCAAACCTTTGAAATGTTAGAACCAAACATCCCTTGCCTACCCTCACAGTACAGTTATCCCTGTAAGTCTTAAAAATTATTACAATTACTTAAATTCCATAAAATTCTAAATATACAATTATGGTTCTGGCCAGCTTACCTGCTCTAAGTTTTCTGATCATCTATCTAGGTAACACCTACATTTGCCAAGTGTAGCCTCTACTCAGACAAGCGTGCACTTGACATTTATCCTATAAATTTCTATATTCACACAAAAAGTACCATAATCCATTTGATAAACTGGGATGGAAATTTCAATATTCTTAAAATCACACTTACGCAGTCTCTGAATTCATTCCCAATAATCACCACAAGTATCCGTTTTTGAAACCATCTGCCCTGCAAGTTCTGATTCTCTTCAACAAGATGTCATAATCTGTTTTTCTGTTATTTAACTAAAAACCACAGACTTATAATACATAAAGAATATACGTTTATTCAGCTGATACTTCAAGAGATCTTGGCTAAGGGTCACATTTGGTAACAACTTTTCTTGAGTTTGGGAGCTCCCTGCATAGTTCAGAGTAGAGAATCAGAAGGCAGGAGGATTCAGAAGACAGAGTCCAACTAGTCATAAATAGCAGACCCAGTCTGATAATAAGTCATTAACATACTACTCAAGTCTCTTTCTACAGGTCCCAACGGGCCACACCTCTCAATAGTTCACACTAAAGATTACATTTTACCATGAATTTGAATCATGGGCTTTGGTGAAAGCTTTTAAAATTAGCATTCCTGTCTCCAGGGACTACAATGTTCCGCATCCACTCACCAGATACCTATTGAGCACCTTGTAATTATTATGATTTAGGCTGGGAAAATCCAAGATGCCTCGTGCTCAATGAACTTAGATGCTAGAGCGGGAGAAAAGGTGACAAAGCAAACATCCACAGACTCATGGGAGATGAAATATGACCAGGATGGTCAGCCTTAAAGATATCATTGAGAAGGTGACATTTGGAAAAACTTAACGAAAATCACAGACACAGAATATCAGAAAAGATAGCAGAGACACACCCCAAAAATAACCTTCAATGATACAAGTAGTTAATGATGGGAGGGTGGATAATATGGGGAGGAAAAGATGAAAAGAAGTGACATCGACTATGGGACACTATGAAAAGTTTTAATTTTAAAACAAAACAAATGTAGATGTCAGGGAAGAGTTTTATGCAACGAAGTAACAAGATCTAATTTATAACAAGATCTGACTTACATATTTTTTCCCATTACCAAATTGTTTCCACATCATTCTTGTGCTTCACAAAGTCCCTGAATGAAATGAATCAGGTGACGCATGTTCCAGTTTGTTCAAGAGAACCTGGTTTTCATATACTGTCTAATAAGCACTGACAAATTCCCCTCTAACTTTCACAAGAGTCTTAATGGAGACATTTACATGTTGAACTTAATAATATAGACTACAATACACATTCCTTAATTGCTATTTAGGGCCTTTCTGAGCTTTCTAAGTCAACTCTCCTTTCTTCTTGCCATGTCCAACTTGCTTACAAGGGTTTTGGTTACTCCCAAATGCAGCGCTAGCGGGCTTCTGAATGGATGCGCATTCTCTCCTCCTCCCTCTCTTCACATACTTCTGCCATTTGCTAGTCTCCTGCAACAATTTCATAGACAAGTATACATACCTGGAGGACCAAATCTCTGAAAGCTTCAGAGAAATGAACGAGGATGAATGCTTCTTTAGCATTTTGTCATTCTCTCTATTGTAATACATCACAACTGGTTTAATTTTAGGTTTTTCCCCCCCTAAAATGGTAGGTGATCATGAGAGAAAATAGAACCTCATCTTGTATACTTTGAGGTCTTAATTATTCACCAGAGCTGGTACTTTATAAATGACAGCTATTTTATAAAAGAAAAATATAACAGAATTTAAGAATGAGATTTTAAAATGAATTTCTTCAGCCAACCTCAAACATGATTGTTACTGATTGAACACTTGCACTAAGGTATGCAATGCCCTGGGTTCAATCCTCATTACCACAACAGTAACAAACAACTCTTTTCTCAGCTGGAGTACTTTAATTCTGTTAACGTAATCTCCTAGTCTAATGTGGCTCCATTAATTAGAAGGTGACACTAGCTTGTGATGATTAACTAAAAGCAAAACAAGCAAAAACAAAATAACAAAAATTATATGGGGCTAAAAGGAGAAATAAGCATTCTCAGGTTTTTGTAATAAATATCTAGCCAATTATGGTAATAATAGGTTTATAAACTACTGAAAAGGGATTTTACATACCATTCTTAAACAATCCTGAGGAAATCCGACTCAGGAATAGTTGCTGTCGTAATTGTAGAACTTCGGCTTCTAAAGCTTCAACTTTTGATTTCCCTTTGGAATCCCACTGGGTCACCAAGATGGCCAGTTGCTCTGCATATTCTCTGCTGCTTCTGTCTGCTGGTTTTGAGTGGATGATTGCCAACGCCAGCGCCAGCTTGGACGTTTTCAAATACCACGTCTGAACATCCATCTTGGCTTTTGTCCCTATCACATAATGAAAAAATGTTACAACATTTCCTTTTAACTTTCACAGAGTGTTTTATTTGAACAAAATTGATCTTCCAGAGTAGCGCTAATTAAAAAGTTTATAATATTAATTGGTTCCAAGTAAAAGAAACAAAGTTCTCAGGAATTAAAAAGAAAATAGAGGCCTCATGAGTTTTTCCCATCCACTTTTGCAAGTCTGTTGTTGTCCTTGTTCACCTCATGCTTAAGACATCACATTAGTGAGGCATTATGGGTGTAGCTTCTGACATTACTAGAAAAGACATTCTCAGAGTCCTCAACTAGACAGAAAGAACTACAGGAAAGTAAGGAATACAGAGTGTGGAAGAAACAGTTTTCCCCAGGGAAGAGTGCAACAATCGGTTTTCCAACCCCAACGGTCACCCCTGAAAACATACATATTAGTAACATTATATAGGTTGAGCAGGTAGTATTTAGCAATAAGTATATACATATGCATATAAACATGCAACAATAGACCACAAATTTACAAGAGAGAAGGGGAGGGGTAATATGGGCAGTTCCAGAGGGAGAAAAGGGAAGAGGAAACCAATGTAATTTTATTATAATCTCAAATAAGCAACCAAAACTTTTTCAAATATTTGCATTGTGGAAATTGTTTGATCCTGCACATCCAGCTATTCCAATTGCTGCCCTGAGTATATGTCTCCAAACCATTAGCATTTCAGTCTTGCAATATGAATACATTGAAAGGGAGAACATGATGCACAATTGACCTTAGCTTAATTAATTAGTTTAATCATCATCTCCAGTGAAGGGTAAGCACATTGTGACTTCCACCATATTTTACTGGATTACCACGGAGGCTTTGAAAATAAAACATAAAAATGTTTACTGTGAAGTTAAAAGTAGCTGCTCACGCCTGCATTTTTCACTTTCATTACACACATTCAGCCAACTGCATATCACAGCCATTTGAATAAAAACCTGTACCTATTTTGAAGATGTACAGATTGTTTTCCTTTTTATTGCTTAATGTCATGTGACAACTCGGCATAGTATCACATGTTTAGGTATCATAATGATGACTTGAAGTACGCAGGAAGATGTGCATGGATTATATGTTAATAGCACACCATTTTATATGAAGGACTTATGCATTTAATTATCTTTTTTTCTTATAAAGGAAAACATTTAATTGGCGTGTCTCACTTCCAGTTACAGAGGTTCAGTCAATTAGAATCATGGTGGGAGAATGGCAGCATGCAGGCAGACATTGTGCTGGCCACATGTGTTTTTTTTATTTTTTTTCTTTATATTTGAGGGGATGCACAAACTCATTTCCCCAAAACTCAGAGACGACCATGCAATGTTTCAGAAAATTTAGACTATCTGGTTACCACATTGATACTACAATCAAAATTTCACGTTATATCCTATATTTTACTAACATCAATTTCTCAGGCCTATCTTTCATTACAGTAGGACCGCACTGTCTAAGTTCTTTCCCATTCAAATCTCTGCTAATGAATTTTAACCAGTTATGGTACCCTAACTCCCTTATAGCTGCTTCAGACCTGTCTATTTATCCTTTCTGGACAACTCATGAACCACTAATACAGTGCACACTTTTTTTGTTTTATCGTTGTGTTGTTGCTTTTAATGCTTTTGCTTTTATTTTATTTTTATTTTTTAAAACACTCTTTTCATACCCATCTCAGTTCTCCCTCCCTTCCCTCCTCCCAATCCCCCCACCTCTCCCCACCCCACCCCACAATCACTCATTTAAAGGCCTCCCATGAGGAGTCAACAAAGTCTGTGACATCACATTGAGGCAGGACCAAGGCCCTCCTAATGTAAACATAGTATTACTCATTCATAAATGAATACTAGACATGAAGCAAGGAATAACCAGCCTACAATCCACAACCCCAGAGAAGCTAGGTAACAAGGAGAACCCTAAGAGAGACATGCATGGATCCCCTGGAAGGGGAATTAGACAGTGCACTTTTAAAATGACCTGAGAATGAATCAGACTTCTCAGATTTACCCTCACCCACAACCACATGTAACTATTTGATACCCTCCCATCAGGAAGGAAAATGGCACACTGTGACAAGTCCCCTAATTGTGCAAGTACATGTGAAACCCAGAATTAATGTTGGGTGTTCTTCTTTATCAATTCCCCACTAATTTTTTGAGACAGAGTTTCTCTCACCTACCCAAGGATCTTACCCATTGGTTACACAAGCTAGCCATTAAAGCCCAGGGATCCTCTTGTCTATGCCTCCCCAGCACTAAGATTATAGACGCACACAAACACACTTGCTTTTTAGATGGGTCATAGTGATCTGAACTTGAGTCCTCATGTTTGACTACTGAACAATCTCCCCAGACCTTAATGATTCACTAATATTGTGCTAAACACAAAACTCTGTATGCAATATGCACTGCTTTTATACTGAAAACTGGGATTGACACTTGAATAGTTAAGCATTTAAAGTCGCACTTTTAAAACTGACTATTACTTAGTCACCAAAACTAGGTACTATTAGGAAATGTTTTATTTGGATGCGAAACTATCAATGATACACTGACTGAAGTAACAAGGTAACATGAGAACATGAAAATCTAAATAACATAAAAATCAGAAACACAAAAACTGTAAATTAGGACTTATATGTAAGTGTAGAATTATTGATTTTCACATTTTCATTTGTCTGTTATCCTAATTATTTTCAAAGAACATGTATCACATTATTTTACATTAATAAAAAATACATTTCCTTTCACCACTGCTGAATAAATATGCCAAAAGTTACATGCTAGTGAGATGGGCAGGCTGATTAGAATTACAACCCCACTAATTTTGACCTTGGCAACAGTTATTCCACTGGCTAGTTTATGATCCATCTGTTGTATCGGGGCAGGACTAATGACTCCGTCGCGTGTTACTCTCAGAGAAGCACCCAGAATGCAGATCACAGACACACAGATGATCTTCCCTGAAGAAGTAACCTTGCTTGTACATTTAACAATATTGACCCCCCAACACACACATACATACACAAAAACTCTAGATACTACTTAAATTTGTTTCAGTTAGAAAAAATTTCTCAAATTCAAATGTGTATAGTGGGAATATATACCCTAGATAGAAAAACTAGAAAAATAGTTTGGTAACATCAGAGTGAAAAGTTCCCTAGATCATAAAAATAGTCAACTCCCCAAACATCTTACAGAAATTCTTAATTGATTTAAGTCATTTGTTTGACTTCATGTTCTGATTTTTAGTCTTCGTACGAGATTTTCTTTAAATCATGATATCATTAATCAGAGAAAAGATCAAACTGCTAAGTCCTTTGTTTTGTTACTAACTCAGGGTCTGAACGTTAATTAGAATTGAATCACAAATGAGCAGACAATTGCTAATAGAGATGCCTGGTGCAGAGTTGTGGAGTATAAATCAAACTGAGAACACATACAGACTACAAATTATAACCAAACAGACGGGGTTCCTGGGATGTGCATGCGTGTGTGTGTGTGTGTGTGTGTGTGTGTGTGTATGTGTGTTTGCTTGTTTGTGTGTGCGTGCTGTGTCTTCTTAATTTTAGAGTAGCCATACAATCCTATTTGCCCTAAAATCTTACGGAAGAAGTACAAGCTTCTATAACATACAAAGTGTATATTTGGCTTTTGCACCAGATTTTGACACAAAACTCCTGAATCCACAGGATTAAAAATTCCCAAGTGGCAATAGATACTTTTATTCTAATGAGGTAACTCCCAGCATGTTTCCAAAAGGGAACTGAGTGCCAGAAACACCAACTATAATTAAACAGTTGCAATTGTCATTAGCAACTCCCACCTCAACATTAGGGGAAGAGCAGAGACAGAAGACTGAGATAATGACTCAGTAGGATCATGCCTACCTAGTGACACCTCAGCAATGGAGAATAGGGAGCTTCCAGGCTAATAAACACATCAAGAGGATAGGAGGACACTGCATACAAAATCAGTATCACAGTGTTGTGCATTCCTCGCCATAGGGACCATTAGCTTCTCTACATTCATTCCTGGAAAACTACAAAAGCATATTTCCTTTCTAATTAGTAGATTATGAAGTTTCTTGTTTAGTTGGACAATGCAATCTGAAGATTCTTCATCAGGCACCTGAGGTTTTGTAACTTGGCCATCACACCTGTGCAGTCTGACATTGTCTTTGGGTTGCAGAAGTCAGACATGAACTGAATTATTGGATACACCGATGGTTTCTGTAAAACTAGAGAATTTATTGTACCTGGAAAGTACCTTAGCTTCCTAACTATATTCAGAGAGGATTTTTAAATTCAATTTATACAGAAATAATTATGGTAAATAATTAAAATTAACATTTAATGTTCCCCAAGTAAGTCTTTAGTGTCTTTGAATTCTTCGTAGTTTGAAATATAAAGTTTGATATATATATATATAATATTAGTTTATAAGGGATTATAAACTATATATATATATATATATATATATATTAGTTTATAAGGGATTTTGCTTTCCACTTGGGAGCATTCCTTACCATAAATATCCTCCAGTAAGCTGTGGAATACTAATCTAGAGGATTCCTATGGTCCCTGTATTTTCCATATCGCAATGAATGCTACTCTGTCAACAGGGTTTCTATAACTATGCTAGCCCTCTCTCTTCTGTTTCCATAATGAATTGCAATATGATATTGATGATTAAAATTTCTGACCTACCAAAACTGTTTCTGAAGTATAATCAAGATTCTAAAGTTGCTTAATTTCAAAGTACACTGATAAAATTTCTATAATATCAAAAGTCACAGCTCACAACTCTATCATACTAGTAAGAATTTAAAGTAGATCATTATTCACAAAAACCAGTCCTAATATGTTCTAAGCATCTACAAAAGGGTTCTGACCTTTGCCCTTGTAATATATGTTTGTTTTGCCTTTACAAAGTATTCAGAGCTACATATGAAAAAGTACTGCTCTAAATGACTTTTAGGATATTTTGATTATCAAAATTACTTATCACCAGATTGAACAGCTAATAATAATGATAAAATCATTATATATAATAAAATTAAGAAAAATGTGGTTTTTACATTTTTAAATACAAGAAAACATTATCAACAAAGCATTGACTACAAAGTAGAACATAAATTAGTAAAATAGCATTATTTTAGAAAAATTCTGAAAAAATATATATAGATTTAGAGATAAAAGAGGAAAAATGAAAATGAACAAAAGAAGAGTAAAAGAAATGGAAATAAAGAAGGCAAAAGAGGGCAGACTTAAACACTGAGTGAGTTGAGAATGAATGATAATAATTTCTTCTTTATATCATCCTACATTCCCAAATTTTCACAATAAACATGTAAAACATAAAACTACCTCAATATTCATCCTATAGAAATTTCCCTGCTATACTTTTTAATATAAAATTTACAGACTACAAAAAAAACAATAAAATAGGAAGGATTAAATTGGGGTAGGGCATAATAGAGGAGGGAATACATTAGGAAGGATAAATAGAGCTAAAGGTCTTTCAAAAAATATCATATAGGAAGCTATTACTGTAGAAGTGTCCTAAAACATATATACAAAAATATATTAATGAATATTAGGCTATAGCATGGTTACAATTCTCATATTAGACACCACAGGCTAATAGATAAAATGCCAAGGGACAGAAATAGTTTGCCTCTTCTGGAGTGGTTAGCCAGTAAGTTCACAGATGCCCAAATATCACAGGATATTGCCACTGCTCTTGGTGACCTTCTAGAGCTTAGCAGTCAGACTCTATTCCTGATGATACCACATACTTGAGTACATGGAGAAATCTGTTACTGACCTGGAAGCTTCATCCTCACTGGACAGCTTTCATAGTGCTGGAAGATGATACTCACACTATCAGAGGAGAAAATGAATTATCAATCTTACTCCATTGTGAGCTCTGGAAGCTACAATAATAACTAGCCTTCAAGACATGCAATAGTGGCAATAAGCTGTTAACTGACTTCTAATGACTTGACATATTGGACCTATACATTAATGTAACTTACATCATCATCAGAGAAGTATCTGTTTGCAGTAGTTGGTAATTAGCCCAGAGACCCACAACTGGCCAATGTTCAGGGGATAAGAGACTATGGGATGCTCATCCTAAGTAGGACACCTATGTTGCAACCCCTCCTCCTTGTACAGACAGGAGCATAAGGTCTGTGCAAGCTCAAAATAGACAAAATTCATCATGGAGAGGGGAGGTAAAACAAAGACTGTACCTGAGGTTTCTTTGGAAATATATAACTACTGGGAGGAAGACTCAGTCTCCTTTAAGAGTGTGGCACCTGGTAAGCTAACCTATGCTTCAGTGGATAGCCACACATCCAAAAGTCATATACTTCTGTGTAGCACAGATTTACTTGGTAAGTTTAAAAGTTAAGAAAAAGAAGACACAAAGTTGGTAGATAGGGAAGGGGCCGGACGGACTCAGAAACTGGGGTATGTGAGGTGAATGTGACCAAAGTACATTACATGAAATTTTAAAAGCACTAATGAAAATAATATGTACTAAATTATAAAAAGCATTTTTAAAAATAAAGTACTCATCTCATTACATACACAAAATCACCTCAAAGTATACTCAATATTTAAATATTCAAAAGAGCTGAAAATTTAAATATACTGGAAGAAAACACATACACAGGATGTTTCTACATTTCTGTTCAGAGTTTTCAAGTATGATTGCAAAACATAATATAAAAAAGGAATTAAATAGAAAATGGGATTGCATCATGATAAAAATGTTTGAAAGCCAATGCAACAACCAACAGAATAAAAGTAAAATATATGTATTGGGACAAAATAAATCTGATCATGCATTCAATGTGCCAGATATGAAACTCCCTTCAGTTGGACAAAAGCAATCCAAATAAAAGTGGGCAGAGGGTGAACAGACATTTGTCAAAGAAGACATACAAATACCCAACAGACAAATGGTAAAATATTCTACACTATTAGTTATCAGAGAAATGCAGGTCATATACACATCAGATGTACTTCATGCCTAGGAAAATTAGTTACTCAGAAGCCAAGAGACTAACTCTAGACTAGCTCTGTACTAGAAAACCCACCTTATCCTGAGCTGCATCCCAAGTAGTGCAACAAAAGGGGTGGGGGAGAAACAGAGAGAAACACAAAGAGAGAAGGAATGGAGAGACGAAGGATGGGGCATGGGAAGGGAAAGAAAAGAAAGATAAAGAAGAAAATGGAAGAAGAGAAAACATAAAAATAGAAAAGAAAAATCTTCAAGTCAAAAGACAGCAGGTATTTGTCTGTTGAATGAGAAAGAAGTACAATATATATTAAAGAATAATATTAAGTCTCAGAAAAAGAAAATAAAGAAAGTCTGTCATTTGAGGAAGCATTAAAGAATCTGAAAAATGTTGTAAATAAAATAAACTAGGACCCAGAGACAAATGCAGCATCATTTTGTATCAGGAACAAAGGAAAGGAGAGAAAGATAAAGAGTGAGATATAAAATACATTGACAGTTTAAAAAAAAGTCAAACATATAGAAGAAGAGACTATAAAGACTATTGCTGGGTAGTTATGAGATGTTAATTTAAAAATAAAGTTTCTCTTGGAGTGAATAAATTGTAGGAACCTTGGGAATATGATTGAGATTATCATTAATAACAATATAAATTTAGAAGTTGCTATGATATATCATAAATCCTTTTTAGTCACAAAACTCACTGATGTGAGGATATATGAACTAGTTTGATGCACTAATTTCCCAATATGCACAAATATCAAAAAAAATGGCAATGTATACTATGTGTGTGTGCTTGCTTATTAAATTAAACAATGCAATTTTCATATATGGAATAGTTATTCATTATGAGATGTAGAAAAATAAGTAGAGGTGAATTTCAGAAACAGAAAATGGAAGATGGGTTTAAAGCACTGGTTCTCAACATGTGAGTTGTGAAACCCCTGGGAGTTGAACAACCTTTTTATAGGGGTCACCTCAGAGCATAGGAAAACACAGATATTTACATTATGATTCATAGCAATAGCAAAATTACAATTATGAAGTAACACAAAAAATTATGGTTGACAGTCACTACAATATGAGGAACTACATTAGAAGATTAAGCCTTACTATGGGACAATGGTTTGTACCCTGTCAATTGTATTTCAATAAAACACTGATTGGCCAGTAGCCAGGCAGGAAGTATAGGTGGGACAACCAGACAGGATGCAGAGGTGGGTCAAGGAGAACAGGGGAATTCTGGGAAGAAGGAAGTCCTATTCTACAGTCCTGTCCCAGCCACAGAAGAAGCAAGATGTGACTGTCCCATCTAATAAGGTACCGATCCACGTAGCTAACACAGATAAGAATAATGGGCTAATGTAAGAGTTAATAAGAAGCCTGAGATACTGGGTCAATCAGTTTATAGACCTCTGTGTGATTTCTTTGGGAGTTAATGACTGCGGGGACTAGGCGGGACAGAAAACCTCAGCCAACAAAGCCTTAGGAAGGTTGAGAGCCACTGGTTTAGAATGAAACAGGAGAGTTTATTCCATTAAAACAACAAACTAAAAGACATTGGTAAAACATTCCTTAAGCCACTGAGATGAATGTGACCAGAAAAGTGAAAACAGAAAAGGAAATACCTATGAACCATGACAGGGAAATAATGGACTTATCAAATACCAGCATTGGGCCAGCAGAGCACTGGAAATACCAAGACAGTAAGCTATTAGGAGATTTTTAAAATAATTAGCTCACTAAGATTGGGACAATGTCTAGCATTAATTATGTGAATTCGATCCAGCTGGCAAATTCCCTAATTATTGTCATAGTTTCAGCGTGCACGCACACACACACACACACACACACACACACACAAGTATTGTGAAGCACTGAGCAGATTAACATCATGTAAAGTTTTACATAAAAGAATCAGTAGTTACTCAAAACTTCAGCTCTACCAACTTTAATGATTAAGGCAGCTTGGGAAGCCAGCAGCGACTGGTTGACGGGAGGCTGGTAAAGATAAAACGACGCTGCCTATTTATTTCCCCTTTTTTCTTTCTTTCTATTTCTGTTCCAAACCCATCAAAACAAGTTAGCTATCATTTTTTTTCTTCTTAAAAAATGGGTAACTAATCATAGACTTTATAAGCCTCCTGCTACTGCTTTACTGAGATTGTTCCTCATATCCCCACCCTTTCTTTCCCATCCCTTCTGTGCCATAGAAAGCATTTTCTTTGAACTCTTGCAGAAACATATACAGACAATGATCACAGACATTTTATAAATTACCAAAAAGTGCACTGGCTTGCACAACAAATCATATTCCATATCACCATCAGTCTACTTCATAAATCCACAAAAGGAAATGGGTACAGATTGTTCCTACTTTCACGTATTATCAATGTCTCTCAGTTACACTGCTATTTAATAAAATGAAATGGGCATCATCCTGTTATGTACCTAAAAGGTCCAGAATACATTTAACATTTTAAGAAAAAAAACTAAAATGAGGGGAAAAAGAAGTGCTTTCCAAGAAAACTGGGAATTGATATACCTCCAGACCAGCAATAACACTCTTAGGCATATACCCAAGGGATTCTTCGTCTTACCACAGGGAAACTTGTTCCACTATGTTATAGCAGCATTATTCATAATAGCCAGAACATGGAAACAACCTAGATGCCCCTCAACCAAAGAATGGATAAAGAAAAGGTGGTATATTTACACAATGGAGTTATTATTCAGCTGTTAAAAAACAATGATATCATGAAATTTTCAGGCAAATTGATACAACAAGAAAAAAAAAGTCATTCTGAGTGAGCTAACCCAGATCCAGAAAGACAAATATGTTATGTACTCACTTATAAGTGGAAATTAGCTTTCAGGTAAAGGATAATCATGCTATAATCCACAGTCTCAGACAGGGTAAGTAACAAGGAGGGCTCAAGTGGGGAAGCTAGGATCTCCTTGAGAAGCAGAAACAGAATAAATTTTGCAGGTGGGCATGGAAACAAAGGGATGGGGTGAAGAATACTAGAAGAGACAACTGGAAAGCAGAGCATCTCAGGGTGAGGTAGAAACTTAGTATAAGGAAACCTCCCAGGAAATATAAAGGTGGTCCTAGCTAAGACTCCTAGCAATAGGGGATAAGTAAAGTGAACTGGCCATCTCCTGTCACCAAGTAAGATATTCATTGGAGAGACTGGGATACCAACCCAGCTACATAACCTTCAACCTATTGTCTGTGATATGCTGGGGTGAAGGTGGCACAGAAATTATGGGAATAGCCAACCAATGACTTGTCCAACCGCAGAACCATACATGAGAGGGAGCCCACCCCTCACATTCCCTGGAGCACCAGGGCTGAGAGACTGAATAACCCAGAGATCTGGGATAGAACCAAACACAACAAGCAAGCAAACAAACAAATAAAATATCAATGTAATGATGCCTAATGAAATTCTGCTATACACATAGATTACTCCCTATCCTAACTATCATTAGAGAGACTTCCTCCAGCAACTTATGGATACAGAAAAAAAGACTTGCAACCAAACATTATGCAGAAGCCAGGGAATCCTTCAGAAGAGAGGGAGAAAGGATTGTAGGAGCCAGAGGGGTCAAGAACACCACAAGAAAACACACAGAATCAACTAACCTGGGTTCACAGGGGTTCACAGAGACTGAACCTACAACCAGGGAGCCTGTATTGCACTGACCTAGGCTCTTTGCATATATCCTACAGTTGTGTGGTTTGGTCTTCTCCTAAAAGTGGAAGCAGAGGCTGTTTCTGACTCTTCTGCCTACTTTTGGGACCCTATTCCTCACCCTGGATTGCCTTGTCTGGCCTTAATGTGAGGAGAGGTATTTGATCTTACTGCAACTTGATATACCATATTTAGTTTATAGCATGCCTGACTTTTTCTGAATAGAAACAGAGGAAAAGAGACTAGGAGGGGAGCATAAGGGAGTTGGGAAGAAGAACTAGGAGGAGAGGAGGGAGGGAAAACTGGGGCAGAGATGTAAAACGTAATAATAATATTAAAAACAAATTCATATAAAACAGCATATTGATAATATACATGTATATATAAAACCATGCTATAAAACCTTATATGAAAACAGTCTAATATAAATCATGTCCTGAGATATAAAATTCTTTACAAAATATTAGAAAATCAAATCTATCCTCACAAAAGCTTCTTTATGAATGCAAGATTAGCTTAAAACTCGAAGATCAGTACTTTGGGTCAACATATTAGCAAAATAATTTGAAAAGCAAAATACAATCTTAATACTTTCAAAATATTTTGATAACTCTGACACTCATGCATCAAAACACAATCATTCAATCATATAGAAGAAAAGAGAATGGCTATAAAACCCCATCCACAAAGACCAGGAACAATAATGAAACTAGGAACAGTAGTATATTTTTTGTATTTCAGCTGGCAATAACATAATATAAAGAGATAAAGACATATAGATTAGAGAGGAATAAAATTATCTTTAAAATTATCCTCATCAATATTGATATGATTGTCTCTGGAGAAACTAATGAATCTTAAGGCTTCCAGAATTTTTGAGAGAATATATTAAGGCTACAAGATGAATAAGAAAGAAAATCAACTCCATTATCTATGCAAATTTTAATTAAAAAAGCAGAACTTGGAATGAATTTAACAACAGAAATGACAGATCAAGTTCTAAATAAACTAAGAGGTTTTTTTGGTCATGGATTAGAAAACATATTAATAAGATATTAAATTCATCCCTACAACCAATTTATTTAGACAAACCTAATCAAAATTCAGATCAATGTCACTGAAAAATTTAATTAATATATTCTAAACTTAAATCAAGGGTAGACATCACAGTATATACTCCAATCACTTGGAAGTTAGACACAGGAAAATAATACAAGTTCAATGTCAGACTATTTTACATTAATAGTTTCAGGACAGCCAGGGAAGATCCAGGACAGTCCATTGCAAGACCCTGTCTCAAAAACAATTAATGAAGTAGATAGACATAGTAGTGAGTGCCTTTAATCCCAGTACTTGGGAGGCAAAGGCAGGCAGATCTCTGTGACTTAAAGAGGCCAGACTGTTCTACATAGTGAGTTGCAGACAGCTAGGGGTACAGAGAAAAAAAATCTGTCTCAAAAAAAATTAAGTAACTAAACTGAAACAAATTTGAATTCAAAACAAAAACTACAATAGTCAAATGAATATGAAAAGATAAAAATTGGGAAGCAAATTACTTGAAGAGAAACTTAAAAATATAAATATATTGTAATCTATGCACGACTGACTAATAATAGAATAAGGACAGAATAAAGGGACAAAGTACTGATTTCAGAAACAAGCTTACTATATGGAAATATGAATACAGAAATGAACACTTTTTAACACTAATAAATCCACTAATAATCAGAATTTTGTAAGTGTTTCAACATCAGATCCCTTACTCTAAAGTCTTAACTACATAAAATATATAATTTGAATAGTAAATATATATATACATATATATATATACACATACAAACACACACTGAGGGTACCATATTGAATGTTGTCTTGTATTAACTAAACTCTAATTGGGTATGATATGCCAATTTTTGACTATTCAATCTTTTTAATAAATGATCATCATTAATATTTTCATCTTTAGCATTTGAGTGCTTTGTAGAATATATTTAACTTTAGTTTTAGTACCTCATATGGAAGTTGTTTAAAACCAAAGCAAGACACAAACTATAGCACAGAAAATGAAAAATTTTACTGTAGTAAAATATCAAATTTTTGTGCACTGAGTCACCATAAAACAGAGACAAAGTAAGCCATGGCTTAAGTAAATGCGTTCTCAATACATGTTTAAATAAGGGATTAATATTCATATCAAAAGAATACATGTAAATCAATAGGAAAGTGAAAAATATTAGAAAAAGTGAGCAAATAATGTGAAAAAGCTATTCATACAAAAATACTATGTGGGCCTATCTTCCTGCAACCTCAGTGGAACTCTGAAACACAGCTTGCTCCAATACTGAGGGGACTTAAGAGGCGAGAGACCTGCCAAGAGGAGGGACACCCTTCTCTCTAGGACCTCCGCAGTATGACAAAGCCCCAGGCCCTTCCTCCAACTCCCTTGACATTTCTAGCCAGCCAGCAGGGAGTTTCCTGTGGGCAGGCTTCCCCAAGACCCAACCCCATCCACTGGACTCTCCAAGCTACTAGCCACACCCAGCCTAAGAGCTGAGAGCTTGCTACAACACTGAGGGGACCAAGGGAGAGCACCAAGAGAGCAAACCAAGAGAGAAGACCAAGAGAGCAGGCTTATAGAGACCTCAGACGCTTGATGAGACAGACATTGACATTACAGAGCAGACCAAGAAAAACTCCCAAACACTGAGACAGCCACTGCAAGGATTGGATCAAGATGCAAAGACACTGCCAGCCTCATTTGAAGGAAGAGATGGATAGGCGCCAATGCAAGAATTCCTCCAACTTAAAAAGCAACATGGCAACACCAGATCCCAGTGATCACACAACAGGAAGACTTGATCATCCTAACTCAGAAGAAGTAGAAGATGATTTTAAACTTAGCTTTATGAAAATGATGGAGACCTTTAGAGAAAATGAAAAACTCCCTTTAAGAAACAGAGAAAAAGCAAAAAAAAATTGGAACAAATTAATAAATCCCTCAAAGAAACCCAAGGAAAGAAAGAAAAAACAATCAAACAGGTGAAGCAAACAGTTCAAGACTTGAAGACTGAAATAGAGGTAATAAAGAAAACACAAACTGAGGGAAATCTGGATATGGAAAATCAGGGTATATGAACAGGAACTACAGAGACAACTAAAACCAACAGAATACAAGAGATAGAAGAAAAAAATCTCAGGTGCCGAAGATGCTATAGATGAAATAGACTCGATGGTCAAAGAAGACATTAAATCCAACAAATTTTTAACATAAAACATTAAGGAAATCTGAGGCACCACGTAAAGACCAAACCTAAGAAGAATAGGGGTAGAAAGAGAAGAACTCCAGCTCAAAGGCAAAGAAAATATATTCAACAAAATCATAGAAGAAGATTTTCCCAAACTAAAAAGGGATATCCCTATGAAGGTACAAGAAGCTTATAGAACACCAAATAGACTGAATAAAAAATAATCCCCTCGCCATATAATAATCAAAACACAAAACATACAGAATAAAGAAAATTAAAGCTGCAAAAAAAAGTTCAAGTAACATATAAAGGTAAACCTATCAAAATTACACCTGACTTCTCAATGGAAACCATGAAAGCCAGAAGGTCCTATATAGATGTGCTGCAGACACTAAGATACCACAGATGCCAGCCCAGACTACTATACTTAGCAAAGCTTTGAATCACCATTAATGGAGAAAACAAGATATTCCATGACAAAAACAGATTTAAACAATATGTATCCACAAACCCAGCCCTACAGAAAGTACTAGAAGGATGCTGACAGAGATGCTGACCAATGGAATCAAATTGAAGACCCAGATATTAATCCACACATCTATGAACACCTGATTTTGACAAAGAAGCTAAAATTATACAATGGGAAAAAGAAAGTATCTTCAACAAATGGTGCTGGCATAACTGGATGTAAACATGCAGAAGAATGAAAATAGATCCATATCTATCCCCATGCACAAAACTCAAGTCCAAATGGATTAAAGACCTCAATATAAATCTGACCACACTGAACATGATAGAAGAGAGAGTGGGAAATAGCCTTCAATGCATGGGCATAGGAGATCACTTACTAAATATAACCCCAGTAGCACAGACAATAAGACCAACAATAAATAAATGGAACCTCCTGAAACTGAGAAGCTTCTGTAAAGCAAAGGACACAGTCAATAAGACAAAAAGGCAGCCTACTGAATGGAAAAATTCTTCCTCAACACTACATCAGACAAAGGATTGATCTCCAAAATATATAAAGAACTCAAAATATTAGACATTAAAATTCTAAATAACTCAATTTAAAAAAATGGTATACTGAACAAAACAGAGAATTCTCAACAGAAGAATTTTAAATGGCCAAAAGATACTTAAGGACATGTTCATCTTCCTTAGTTATCAGGGAAATGCAAATCAAAACAACTCTGAGATACCATCTTACACCTGTCAGAATGGCTAAGATAAAAAAACACTAATGATAGCTTGTGCTGGAGAGGATGTGGAGTAAGGGTAATACTCTTCCATTACTGGTGGGAATGAAAACTCGTGCAACCACTTTGGAAATCAGGGTGACGATTTCTCAGAAAACTGGGAATCAACCTACCTCAGGATCCAGCAATACCATTTTTGGGAATATAGCCAAAAAATCCTCAGTCATACTACAAAAGCATTTATTCAACTATGTTCATAGCAGTATTATTTATAATAGACAGAACTTGGAAACAACCTAGATGCCCCTCAACCAAAGAATGGATAAAGAAAATGTGGCACATTTACACATTAGCGTACTACTCAGCAGTAAAAAACAATGACATCTTGAATTTTGCATGCAAATGGATAGAATTAGAAAACCCTATCCTGAGTGAGGTAACCCAGAACCAAAAAGATGAATCTGGTATGTACTCACGCTTAAGTGAATACTAGTTATAAACAAAGGGCATTGAGCCTACAGTTCATGATACTAGAGAAGCTAGTTAGTAAGGTGAACCTAAAGAAAAACATATATAGATCCATCTGGAAATTGGAAACAGAAAAGATCTTCTGACAAAATTAGGAGCATGAAGAGGGGATAAGAGAGGGTGGAAGGGGAAGAGGAGGGGAGAAGGAGAAGGTTGAGGAAAACTTGAGGAAATGGGGTAGTCTAGACGGAGGAAGGACAGAGATGAGAGCAAGGAAAGAGGTATCTTGATGGAGGGAGACATTATATGGTTAGCAGAAACCTGGCTCTAGAGAAATTCCCAGGAATCCACAAGGATGACCCCAGCTAAGACTCCAAGCAATAGAGGAGAGGGGGTCCAATCTTGCCTCGCCCTGTAGTCAGACTGATGAATATCTTAAAATCACCATAGAACCTTCATACAGCAACTTATGGAAACAGAGGCAGAGACCCACATTGAAGCACTGTACAGAGCTCCCAAAGTCCAGTTGAAGACTGGGAGGAATGAGAATATGAGCAAAGAGGTCAAGACAATGATGGGTTCACACACTGAAACTGTCTACCTGTGCTAATGGGAGCTCACCAACTCCACCTGGACTGGGAAGGAACAAGCATAGGACCAAACTAGTCCCTCTGAATGTGGTTAACAGTTGCATGGCTGGGTCAGACTGCAGGGCCACTGTCAGTGGCACCAGATTTATCACTACTTCATGTACAGGCTTTTTGGGAAACTGTTCTCTTTGGATGTATACCTTGCTAAGCCTAGATATAGTAGGGAGGGCCTTGGGCCTTCCACAAAACAATGTGCCCTACCCTCTCTGAGGATTGGATGGTGGTGGGGTGGGAGGGTGTGTGGAGGGAATGGGAGGAGGGGAGGGAATGGGAACTTGGATTGGTATTTTTCAAAAATCTAATAAATAAAAAAAACTATGTGAATCCAGAAAAAAAATGGCTTTATAGGATAAAGAAGTGGTCAAGCAATCAAACTTCATTGTATATAATAAAAATTAACTATTACCTAAAAGTTTACTAATATAATTACAACTAAACAAATTTTACATTTATATAAATAAGCTTAAGTAGTGAAAACTAAATGAAGTAGACGTGCCTTAACCTCCACAATAGGCGGACCTTACTGCAGAGTGAGGAGGCGGGAATTTACCAGTGGGGTGAAATATCTCCTGTCCCCATTTATAGAGTGAGTTTTAAAACAGGGACATGGCCATACTGATTTGTGACTGTTTTTGCCTTCCTGTATAACTGAATCCTACTTCTGTCAGAGCTGCACCGAATGCTGCTTTTGATCTGGGAAAGAGAAAGGACTCTCAGAAGTTTCTTAACTATGCAATTCCTGGCTTTTGCTCTTTTTTCTTTATCCATTTAGCCATTACAGTAACCAGTTTTCCCTACTTCCTTAACAGCAATCACTGAACTCAATATAAATTCCAGCTCTTTGTGTAATATGAAAAACAACATTCACATCTGTATCTTACTGTTCACTTCCAAGAAATGGCATCTGTTAGCTTAACAAAAGCTTCAGTGTGATTGAGATTACTAACCAAGGTTTATACTGATATTATAATCCCTGGTGAAATCATTTTAATTCTAATACACTTCACAAAATCCTTACAATATTTTATACATCCATGACAAACACACAATATCTTAAAATATATATCCCTACCCTTCACATATAAAAGGGTATATAAAGATACAGTGTACTCATTAGTCATTGTTTTCCTTGTCAGACATATTTGCAAAGCTTTTGTGTTTAGTGATGATAGATTCACATCATACTGTTAAAAGCTCCTTTGTTATTAAGAACATTCCCAAATACATTAAAAAATAATTTTAAGTAAGCAGCCATGACAGTTTGCCTGCACCTTGCCCAATGATGACTCTGCAGATTTAAATTCATAACAGTCTGACACATCACTAATGACTGACAGCATCATTTGATCTGGGTAGATGTGCAAACACTTAACAATAACAATGGTATGTGTCAATAATTCATAGATCAAGAGTCAACTCTCTGGGTATGGAAAGTATATCTGTCATTTCCCTTTGCATCCCAACACACCTCTTGACTATGAAGAAATTCTTCCCTGTTCACTCTGCCAATAAACAGATCACCTGTTTCAATGACATCTTCTGTTAATTTCAACTGTTTTCTTCCACTAAAGCCAGGCAGTCAGCTATCTGTTGCCCAGTACTATAATGACAAACAGAAGTCTGTTGGGAAGCTGTTCCCATCCAGTGACCATACCCTACAATTATCTTACGGAAATAAACAACGTTTTCTCAAGACTCAAGGAGAGTGTCCTAAACCCTGCTGACTATGGAATGAACAGATATTCTAGTGTCCCTAGATAGGTAGTTCGCAACATATGGGTTGTGACCCTTTTGGAGGCTGAACTATATTTTCATAGGGATCACCCAAGACCATTAGAAAATAAAGATATTTACTTTATGATTCACAACAGTAGCAAAATTACAGATATGAAGTAGCAACAAAAATAATTTTATGGCTGGGGGTCACTACAACAAGAAGAACTGTTTTAAAGTGTCAGAGCATGAGGAAGGTTGAGAACCACTGCCCTAAAGACTTTTTGTACTGCACATCAGACTATCTGTCTCTCCTCACCTGTTTGTTTGTCTTCAGTTACCAGGTCCAAAAAACATATTAATGTGGAACTATTCAACTATCTAAGGCTGTGATCACTTTCAGGAAGAAAACAGATTTGTAAGATACACTGTCAATCAAAAAATCAAGATAAAGAGCTACAAAGAGACCACTAAAGCAATTAATGATTTGTTGATACTCTAAAAGACAGCATACATTTATCCATTAAACTATGACTTTAGGTCATTAAAAGATAAAATCAATGACAAAGTTTATTTTTTTTAATCACAACTAGTATTGTTGAATTTTAGCATTATAATATTCAACAGCAGAAAATATGATACAGGCAACTATTTTGTCAGACAACATTCCTGGGTAAACAAAGAAATTAACTGACCATAATTGTGTGAAAATGAAAGATCAAAAGAAAAATTTATACAATTTCTAATTGTATGGTTTCTTCTGCAAAGAAAGCAAGCAAGCCTGGTAAGATGGATTAGAGATGTAGAGAAACTTGTCATATAAGTCTACCAAACTGAGCTCAATTCCTGAAAATATGGAAATGTGATTGGAGAGAAGTGAGTACAAAAAGTTGTCCTCTGACCTACAAGCACACACATAAACACATACACACACACAGGAACATCATGGCAAGCATGCATCCTATGTCCATCATGCATACATATGCACAAAAGCACAAATTTATTATTATTATTATTATTATTATTATTATTAATTTCAAAACTCAGAATGTGAGCAGCATCTCTCCTCCAGTTCTTTGGTGGCCATAGCACCCCTAAATGTAAGTGTGATAGCAATCCATTGTTTTATTTAACAAGTATCTGTTGGTTACATATTATATCTTCAAAGATTTTTACAGTGATGGAAACAGGTACATCACTTAATTTTTTAATTCAAATAGGAAGAATTACTAAGAAAATAAGTAAAATGTACATATTTCAGAATATGAATAGAGAGATAAAAATTGTCCAAATTTTAAAGAATAACCAGAAACGGCCCCATTTAGCAGGTGACTTCCTAGCAGAGATGCACAGAGAAGATCCAACCATTTGAAATGCAGGCCTAGGAGAGAGGAGATGAAAGGTAGTGGGTGAGACCCACAGTATTTTCTCAAGAGCCACTTTTTTTTTTGGCCCCCTAAGAATACTAAACCCAGATGGAGCTGCCAGATGTTCAGGAGCACAGCCTTGAAAAGCTGCTAGGAGAAAATGAAAAGGCAGATATTCAGGGTTTTTTTAGAAGCAGAACTTGAGCCAACACGTGGAAATTACAGGGAGACAAATTTCTAATAAACAGACAAATAAGATATCAACTGATAAGTGTTGTCCAATAATAGAAAGTGCTGTCTCGTAAGTCCAATTACAGGAGTTACTCAAGCAGAAGCTGTACCATGAGCCTGTGATGATGAGGGACAGATTGGGCACTGATATGAAAGCTACAGTTTGACCACCATCTTTTCCAGTTCTAAATCTGTAATCACACAAACCCCAGACAACTACTGTGTAGCAGTGAAGAGTCCAGCTGCCAAGGTCAAAAGTCTGGTTAAAGTTCAGTGTCCAGCATTCGAACATTTTGCTTGCTTAGTCTCCAAAACATGCTTGATTATCTGAAAAATAACGCAAATAGTACAAGCTACCTCATATGGTCACACTGAAAATTAAATGAAACGGTTCAATTATGGATATGCATATCTATAAGTATCATATAAAATACATACATAATGGGCATAAATTCATTTCTCTCTGATTCCAGTTCTTTTGCTCAGCACCAGAATGAGTACAATGCCCAAAGTAGAACTCTTACAGTATAGTTACAACATAATGATACCAAAAATAGCAGAAATAATAAATACCTATAAAGAATTTTCTTCAAATTTAGTCATATTTCATTTCCCTTCAACATAAATTTTTACATCTTATTTTAAAATTTTGATTTATCAATTTCAGACTCATGAAAAAATGATATTTTTAAATCAGTTATTATTATATGTGTTTGTTTGATGTGTGTGTGTGCGTGCAGGCACCCACATGCCATGGCATACTTGTGGAGGTCATAGGACACCGTGGTGTCAGTTTCATTCTTCTATCTTCTATGGGTTCTAAGAAATGAACTAATGTCATCAGAGTCACGTAACACCCAGCTGAACCATCTTACAGGATAAAGGATTTTGTTATTGTAACCATTGTTAAAATGTAAGAAACTTATGCATGACTATATTACTAGCCTCTGGGAAGTGGAGGCAGGAGGATCCCTGGAGCAGCACAAACCACAATCAGAAGGAAAAAAAAAAAAGAGGACATGAGTTGGGAGGGGTGGAAGAATGAATCCTGGGGGAGTTAAGGAAAGAAGTAAGAGGTAAATATGATGAAAGTACATTTTGTGCATGTATGGAATTCTTGAAAATAATCAAGTATTTTATTTTTGAAAGAGAAGAGAGAAGCTGGGGTTGGAGTGATAGCTCTGTGGTTAAGAGTACTTTCTGCTCTTTCAGAAGCCAGTTACAGCTCCCATCACCAGGCTGCTGTCATTGCAACCTCCTGTAACTGCAGCTCCAGGGGATGCAGTGCCCTTCTTGCCTCCAAGGGCACTGACATAAACAGACACACACACACACAAACATACATTAAAACTAATCCCTTTTTAAAAGACAGTAAACTTGCACACACAGACATTTCTGGATGCTGGAGGGGAAATGCAGTATGAAGACACAGGAGAATGCTATTATTCACAAGGAACACTAAAGATCGGCAGAAAGCCACCAGAGACTGGAAGAGATGTGTGGAACAGAGTGCTCCTCACAGCCCTCCAAAGGAACTAAAACCAGCCACTTCACATTAAGCTGCTATCTTCATGAGAAAATAAGCAACGTTTGGCTTAAAAAAAAAATACAGAACTCACCTAAGAAAGTCAACTGTTACTTGCAAACTCTTTGATTTTTATTTTTATTTATGAGCATGTGTGTGTGTGTCTGGGTGAATACACACCACGTGTTTGAGGGGCTGGGAAAAGGACTCAGAGCCTCTGGAAGAGCAGTACATGTGGCCTTAACTCTGAATTAGCTCTCTACCCCTCAAATTAATTCCCAGTAAGCAAAAGCCAGGGGTATGTAATTTATGCATGTCTTTTTAATAGTAGAAAATGGAGGAGAAGGAAATATAGAAAGCCCGGCAATCTTTCCAGATTGGTGCATGCGGCTAACAACTTTAATTTGCCATTACCTTTTTGTTGTTCTGGATAAAATAGCAAGTGTTATTTATAGAAACGAACATTTAGTAGTGGACTTAAATGAGGAGAGGAAACTTGCCAGTTACAAAAATTACAGATAAATGTATCACTTTCTCACTTGATGGTTACTTCCGAAGTGGGGAGGGTGAAAAAAAAGAAGAAAAATTTGGGGGCTGGGGGGGTGTCTTTACAGAGGTACAGTGTTTCCTTAGCATGTATAAGGGCTGAGTTCATTCCCCATCACCACAAAAAGGGAAAGAAAAATATAAAATAAAGGAAGGGAAGGAAAATATAGTCTATTATGAATGATGGAGTTTTTATGATGTAAAGTACTTGGATTACTGCTGATCAACATATCTGATTCTTGTAACAACACTGTGATGTAAAAGAAGCACAAAGAGTAACCTGCCCCAAATCACATACTAGGAATAAAGACACAATTTGAATGCACAACCTTGTATATTGCCTGCCAAGTGAACACTGTAAATTAGCATTTGTGGCACAAATAATTACTTAAGAATATGTCTGGTATAAAAAGCTGTGACACCAAAACCATGCTTCATATATCATGAACTCCTACAAGCTCACATCAAAAGGATGATCTGGTGTCTCAACTAATGACAGAATTAGAAGACTAGCCCAGACCACAGACATGAACAAAACTGAAAATTTGATTACCTAAGGATCCATTCTCAGCAATTCCTTCTACATGTCTGTACTCTGACTATTCCCAAGTCCACACTTGACAGTAAAACAGCAGAAAGATCACGTTCCTAAATCACTCTCCAAGGATTTGAATAGAGCAATCAAACTCTCTTGCTGCAGTCACCACACCCATCCTTCCCAGCATCACAGCTCCTTCTCATCATGCCTGCCTCCTCTGAGGATTCTTCGATTTTGAAAAGTCCTCTCCAGGGACACCCAGTACCAAACCTAGAGTTTTATGATGAATATGATCGGATACAAATATTGAACTTTTTCTCAATCCCATCTAAGATGAAATTAAGCTGCAGGTCATTTCTCAGTAATAGTTTTGGGAATTAAGAAAAATAATATTGGGAAAATGGGACCTGGAATGTCAAGTGGCAAAATGTAAACTTCCTACACTAGATAGCTGGAAAATACTCTAGCCTTCAGGGTGGATAAGTGAAATAGTCTGAGTGGTATTTGAAAAAGTGTATTCTGTTTGGTAAGAGAAAATTGAAGAGATATTGACACTAGGAAATAAAGAAATCTAGAAGGAAGACTATGCTCAAACAGCAAAACTGTGCACAAAGAATGACTCTGGAAAGTTTCTACCAGGTTGGTCAGGACAAATGAAGTAAGGCTCTGATGTGACTCCAGCATCTGGTCAATGAAGAAACAAACACCAGTCAGAAACACATACTAATAGTATTGTAAAGTAAAAAGAATTCAAAATAATGCTGGTAAAATAACTGCCCACAGAACTTGAACTTTAGCTTTCCTTATAGTAAAAACAGGAGGCAGACACATTAATACTAATGAACTTACTTCCCAGCCACATCAAATGAACCAGTTCCTTACTTGATTTTATGCAGCAGTCATCTTTTTTAGGACAGGCTGGAAAACCTGATGTTTGTCTATTTATTTACCATCTTTTTAACAGTGATGTATTATGTAATGCACTTTCAGGACCAAATGCTCCATAAGCTGTCTACAATTACATTGTGCCCTGTAGTATTCAGATAGCATTTAAACTATCCTATTTGTTTTAGAAAACTGTTTTTTATGAAGAATTTATCAGAAACATATGATATATATGTATATATAACATATAATATATATTTATATATAGATATATAATCTATTTGTTACAACATTGCAATAGTTATGATTAATCATCAGATTAATGGATGAAAACTGAATGTTTTAAAAGACAAAACTTACATAATAATGTATTATTTAGGCTATAGCTATCGGGCAAATACAGTTTTAGGAAGCTGTGATCTTTCGAGAACTATATTAAATGTTCTGTGTGCTATTATAGAAAAGCAGAATATTAAAGTCTTATATTGTCAGTAAGCATTAAGAATCAACGATTGGTTGTACCAGACACTGCAAACTCAGAAGTCCCTCCCCTCTGGGCTTTTAATCTGAGGGGAAGACTACAGAGGCAGAAGAACAAGAAAATGTGCAAATTACAGAAAACCACATGACTAAACTTTTGGTCAGGATGCATGCAGTCACTGAAGAAGGAAATGTAAGTTTATCCTTCTATTTTTCTGAAGAGGTATGAGCGATCAGCATTGGGAAATGTGAAATAATAAGGTTTAGTTTTGTTTTTCAACTTGCCATGACAAGTGATCATGTAAATAAAAGGACAATATAGGAAATGAAGCAACCTTTGAAATACATTTTCTAAAATACTAAAGATTAAGAATGTTAGAACTTTCTCATCAACTATCAAAACTAGTTTCTAATAGGGTGTTTTTATTATTCTATGTTTTCCAACTAAACAAATGCATGTGTTAAATACAAGAGGGCTTATTTTCTAGAGTTATGCCATAGTGAATACAATCTAATCAAAATTAAATAAGGAATGAATTCACTGAATGAATCAGAAAAAATAATTATAGAAGCTGACAATTATCTGAGAGGTCTGCTAAATATATAAATTGGACTTTTCAGTATTAAAACCAGATAAATTGAATAATTCACTTAAGAATTCACTTCTAAACATTTCCTTAAGCTCAGTTTGCTGTTCAATCAAAAAGGTGACACATTTCTATATATTTTGTTAAATCCACAGTATTTAAGGGATATAATTATGAAATCAGTAGAGAATGAAGGTCTAGAAAAAAATTCAGTGCCAAAAAAAGAATAAACAGAACAAGATACTAAAATACAGACATATGGTGATGTTTACTATATAGATTTTAAATATATATAGAAGTTTGTATTGACTGAACGTTTTTAATTATAGCTGAGACTACATTAGAAGGGAAAAACTTAAGAAATCATCAAAGACAACTGTTCTCAATATATGTGGTGCTTGCATAAGGTGTAGTTTACTGCATCTATGGACACAGGGGAGATGTTGTTCCTTTTCATCTCAATCTTCTTTCCTAGCAAGGCTCAATCCATCATGATCAGACAACACATTTGAATAGAGATTCTGTCTAAGCAACCTAGTTTCAGACAAAGGTGGAAAAGAAACCAGAGAGCCTACTGTCAAAACCAGAATGAGGTATAAGCAATACTTTTCCCATGAAGCCCCAGTGAAGACAGCAGAGACTGTACAGAAGCAGTTCATCAGTCAGGTATATCTAAACATGTGCGAGAATGTAAAGACTGGTGAGTTCCCTACTGAAGAAGTGTTCAAGGACAGCAAGGTATGACAGAATTGTGGTAGACAAACTCAACCTCTGACCACAGGGTTAAGTGGTCATGACCATTTTTACCCTGGAAGAGATGGAAGCTAGATTACTAGAGATTAACGGCATTTGCCACCTGATGACCTCAGCTTGATCCCCAGAAACCACATGGCACAAGGTGAGAACTGACTCCTAGACATGCACTATAGCTCTTGTGCACGCATACACAGAAACATAATACATAAATTAATAAAAAAACAGAGTCACTGACGTTAATTAAACTAAGTTGTGCTTTGACATAGAATATGCATCTCTGAAAAATGTTAAGCCTACTATGAAAATCAAGGATCAGTAGAAAAGCTGATGATACCCCAATCTGAATAATGTGGATACAGCTGTTAGAAACTGTTTCTAAAAGTGGGGACAGCCAAGACACTAACACAATGACCGGGAACTGGAAATCCCAGCAGTACAACAGAGCTACCCTTCCACTGACCAAAGCCTAAGGCATCCGAGCTAGATCCATTAGGAGGGGTGCAAGAGAGGGTGGAGTAAGAAGAGGACCTCTGAGGGGAGCGCTGGGTTACAAGGAGAATCATGCATCAGAAAGACAGAAAGACAGAAAGAACAGGTACAGTATCTGGAGAGACAAGAGGAAGATATGCATCAAAGATGCTAACAATGCCATACAGAGCAGAGGGTGCACTAGGAAAACCCAAGACTGTGACAGGTGCTGAAAGACATTTTCTGAGTAGACTTCCACAGGACACAATTTTCATTTTTAGTGGAAGAGATCCAAAAACCCAATGTTTCTTACTGTCATTTTATAGCCTCTTTCTTTTCCTTTCACTTATCTTCTCTGGATCAGTCCTTTGAACTAAGTACTCAGAGGCAACAACTGTTCTACCCCAAATGGTAGTGTTTTTGAGCCCTATCGCATAACCTGGAAATCATATGTAGAATGTCCTAGCTTACTTAGGATAATCCTCCACCATATAAACTTGCTAGTTATTACTTTTTTCTATAAATAAGCTTAATTAACTCTTACTTATCAGACACTGTGTTAGAAATGAAGATAAAACATGCAATAACATTAGTTTATCTCTGCTTTTATGTAGCATTCAGCTATCAATCATTCTCATCTGCAGTACTCCATATTCACTAGGAAATCTCAGAGGGGCTATAAATCACAGGTTGGCAAACCATGGCCCATATGTCAGATGAGAGCATCCTGTTTCTGTAACACATAAAACAAAGATAAAAATAAATGTTCACATTCATTCAATTATATATAGCTGCTTTTGCATTAGAACTTCAGAGCTGAGTAGGTACAATATAAATAGTGTGACCTACAAATCCTACAAATATTGACTCTCTGACAATACATAAAATATTTCTCAAACTTTGCTCTAAATAATATCTAGTGTTTTAAAAGTGGTATAGTTATATTAAAAGACATATATTAATATGCTGTAACAAGCATATCTAGGTGCCCTAGTTAATAATACCATATCATGAGGAAGGCTAGCATCCTACAAGATCATATTTCTGCTATTGTCATTTTACTTTCATTTATACTTCCATTGCTAAAACCAGTAACAAAAGAGAATCACATAGATAATCTTATCTATTAAAGGCTTTACTCTCTTCAAGTGATGATAACATTGTCTTATGTTTTATCGAGTTTTCATTATTCACCTCCTTCCTCATCACAGAAGAGCCTCTTTTAAGAGAAGATCCATATTTAAAAAAAGGTTCTGAATCACAGCAAACAAAATTTGACAGAGGTGACTTTTGGCTATCTTTTAAATTGAACAATATAATTGATTGTAAAACCATTTAGCCAACTGTCAGTGCTATAATGCAAAACCATTGCAGCAATAGTAACTTTGCTTCCCTAAAGAGTGGATGCTTACTCCACAATCACTTGACTCTGAAAGTATTAAAATTTAAAACAGGAAATGAGGGAAAAGGTGATACTTTCATTAGATGTTACCAAAAATTTGTAATAAGAAGTGACAGGCACTACACTTGCTGTGGTTTCTCTAAAGGATGTTAAAAGGTTTAGTCTGTGGCAACTGTGGCTGGTCATCGATTTATCATTCCCTAAACCTTTCTTTTCCCCAATGGGAATAATTTACCATGAAAAATATTAAATGGCCGCTTAGTTCACATTTCATCACCATGAAGCAGCAATATCAGGCTTGAGGAGGAACCTTACAGAGTGTCGGTTCTTTAATGTCTTCCTAACCTACCCCACCAGTCCAATGGGAAAACATATTTCAAATGCCCAAAATTGAAATAGGACCCAGGAAGAAGTTTATGGTAACTGAAGAAATATCAGCAAAAGAGAGGTATAGCTGGCCCGTAAACAAGGATCAAAGTTAACTCCATGCTTAAAGTCTCTTTCCTTGATTCACAAGACATGTTATTTCCTTCTAATGCAGGAGGCCCTGGCCTATATTCTTTCCTATCAAGTACCAGGACTACACCTAGATAATGCCCTCTAATAAGTTCTTTGATATCTATATCCCTCCATAGTTAGTAAATGCCATTGATCACAATCTACCTGACTAGAGCAGAAATCCCTATTACTAATAGAGGGTTGGTACTGAAAAACTATTAGGAGATTAATACACCAACTGGATGGATAAAAAAAAAGCAAGCTAGATCCTTAGCCAATCAGCTAGAATGTAAGAAAATGTGATTATTCTGTGATATGCACATCAAAAATAACAGCCAGTATCTTTCTGTCTTTATATACCATAAGCAATATTTCAAAAAATATATAGCAATTCCATTCCAAATCCTTGAATCCTCTCCACTAACCACCTTCCTAGTGTGGAACAATTCTGCATTCTGTCAATTATGTTTTAAATAAATGCTGATTGGCCAGTAGCTATGCAGGAAGTATAGGCAGAACAACCAAACAGGAAGTAGAGGGCAACGATAACAGGAGAATTCTGGGAAGGAGGAAGCCTAATCCTCTGCAGTCCTATCAAGACACAGAAGAAGCAAGATGTGATCTGCCTTCCTAAAAAAGGTAACGAGCCAAACCTCTAACAAAGATAAGAATAATAGGTTAATATATGTTATAAGAGTTAATAAGAAGCCTGAGCTAATGGGCCAATCAGTTTTATAACTTATGTAGACATTCTGTGTGATTCTTTGGGACCTAACGACTGTGGGAACCGGGCAGGACAGAAACCCCAACAAGCAGGCCGTCATGTTACAAATGGCGCCAATACGTGAACAACTGCATCCACATAAAGCCTGAGACAGCTTAGGAAGTAATTCTAGAACAATATAACAGTATTATGCATGGTTTCTTGGTAGCAGCAATTTCTTGGGTCTGCTCTGCTTGCTAGAGGCAAGCAAGCGCTCTCATGTAGGAGAGGCTTCCTGACTCAATTTTAGCTGCAAAACCTTGCAGCTCTTTAAGAGGTCCTGCCACGAAACACTTAAATGGTGTTGATAAAAGCTGACCACATGCTTGTTGGTTTTCAGCGATAGCAGGAAAAAAGCCACACTGTTATAAAATGCTGGCTTTCTGGGTAGTCCTGCCAGAACAAACTCTGACTCTTTCAGACAGGCGGTTTGACTACAGAGCATTTGATTGTGGTTTGTGAGCACACTGCTGCAGCTTGCTTGCTGGCAGAATTCTTGAAATTCCATAGAGTTGTGGCAATAAACATGGCTCTGGCCAGTACCTCTGCCATGAGATTGGAATATCAGAAAGCTAAGGAATGGGCTGGATCCAGCCATCAAAGCTACGGCTTTAATCCTCCCCATATTGCTTAGCAAATTAAAGATTCATGTGGTCATAAAAAGAGAGATACAGTAAAGAGAGATTCAAAGATGAAGAAAACCTCTAAATGGTTTACTGTGTGTTTAAAAATATATACAAGCTTGGGAGAGTAAAGAAAGAGGTTAAAGTTCTTAAAATAAAAAAGAGAGTAGTTGGGTTTGGTGGTAAACACTTTTAATCCCAACACTTGGGAGGCAAAGGCAGAGAGAACTCTGCAGTTCAAGGTGTGGTGGCACACGCCTTTAATCCCAAAGCTTGAGAGGCAAAGGCAGACAGACCTCTCTGAATTCAAGGTATGGTGGTGCACACCTTTAATCCCAGCACTTGGGAGGCAAAAACAGGTGGATCTCTGTGAGTTCAAAACAGCCTGGTCTACAGAAGGAGTTCTAGGACAGCCAAATATATATGGAGAACCTGTCTCAAAAAGTAAAAATAAAAATAAAAGAAATAGAGGTTAAAGTAAAGCCACATAAAGATGGAAAAGTTCACAGAGAATCTGGATACTGTATGTTATTATGTATTATGTTCTCTTTGACCTGTTTGAATGCTGAAGAAGGAGCAACAGCTGCTAAAAGACATTTGCTTATAAATGGTGCTGAATTAATCCAAGAGAGGTATTTTGAAAATACCTTGACTTCAAAATTGAAATCAAAAGGTATGTTTCTTTGGAGAAAAGATTTTGCTTTTGTTTCCAAAGGAAATGAGAGGCTGTGGATTCATTCTGAGTTAAGAAAAATCAGGTTTGATCAAGGAAGACCACCTGAGAAATCTCCGGTATAAACAGATGGCCTGGATGTCTGAGTTCTACATCCAGAACAGATGCAAGACTGCTTCCTGAGATGATCAAGACTCACACGATAATCCAGTCAAGGACTTGATCATAATTCTAAATTTTCTTTAGGTCCCCATAAGATTTTCAGCACCCCGCAACCAGCAGGAAGTAGCCTGGAATACTACACCCACATTCCCAAAATATGGACTATGGATATTTTCCTTTGTTTAAAAAAAGCAGGGATGGGGAGTGAAATGGTGCGGGACAATTGTATTCTGTCAATTATGTTTTAAATAAATGCTGATTGGCCAGTAGCCAGGCAGGAAGTATTGGCAGGACAACCAGACAGGAAGTAGAGGTGGGGCAATGAGAACAGGAGTATTCTAGGAAGGAGGAGGCCCATTCCGCCACAGTCGTGTCCAGACACTGAAGAAGCAGAATGTGACCTGCCCCACTGAAAAAGGTACTGAGCCATGTGGCTATCATAGATAAGAATAATGGGTTAATATAAGTTATAAGAGCTAATAAGAAGCCTGAGCTAATGGCCAATCAGTTTATAACTTATGGGGCTTACCAGCTGTGGGAACTGGGCAGGACAGAAAACCCAACAAGCAGGCCACCATGTTACACCTTCCCTCTTTAGTTCTTACAATCTAATCCTCTGGCTGAAGACTCCCTTAGTTCTTTAGGATCCTCCAGCTGAGGGTACAGCTCAGTGATGGGGCACTTGCCTAATAAACTCAAGGAATTTGGCCCTATCCCTAACACAGAAAACAAAAAATAAGAATAAACTCAAAGTGATCCCATGTTATGATTTCTTTTTTTTTAACTTTTGAGATTAAAATATAAAAAGAAAATATCTGTCCTCCCTTTATCTCCTCCAACTGCACCCCCATATACCTGTAGTGGTATTTCATTGTATTTTAATAAATAAAGCTTGCCTGAGGATCAGAAAAGTAAAACAGCCACACTGGCTGGCCTTACATACCAGGCAGCAATAACATACACCTTTAATCCCAGTAGCCACACTACTTTGCCATAGAAACCAGGTGGTAGGGGTACATGCCCTTAAGTCCAGAACTGAAGAGGATTATAAAATGGGAGGAGACAGCTCTCACATACAGTCTCATTCTGAGATTCCTGTGGGAAAGATTGCTACTTTGGACTGAGGTAGAGTTAAGAGCCAATGGCTGGTTGTTTGCTTTTCTAAGTCTTTATTAATCGTGTTACATATACCCCTACCCATCTTCCTTCAAATTTATTAACTCTTTTCGCTAATTGTTATGGTATGCATATATGTATATACATATTCCTAAATAAATAACTAGTTCAGTCCATATGATGGTATTTTTGCATGTCTTCAGAGCTAGCCATTTGACCCTGAACAACCAATTGTAGTGCTCTTCCCTGGGGATGATCACCTTCCCCACTCCCAGCTTTCCTGTGATGTCTTTAGTTCTTCTTTTACACTTGAGGTCTCATGAGATTTTCCCCTTCTGTTTCGACTTCTATCTTTCAAAATAACATGATACTCAGGTTTCTCTCACCATTAGGAAAGGGAAAAAAAAAAACTATCAGACCTGAAACTCTGAAAAAGTTAGAGGAAAAAATAGGAAAGAAACTTGAAGGTAAATGCATAGGCAAAGATTTGACAGAACTCAAATCATTCACAAAATAAGGTCAACAACATATAATTAGGACATAATGAAATTAATGTTTCAGCATAGGAGAGTAAACAGTTAATAGAGTAAAGCAACTCTACAGAATGAGAGACAATCTTTGCTAGCTATTTTTAGGATTAATATCAAGAATATAAAAGAACACAAAAAAACTAAACAAGAAATCAAACTATTCCGTAGCTAAATAGGATAGTGAAGCAAATAGACAATTCTCAAAAGATAAAATGCAAATAGTCTGTAAACGCACAAAAATAAAATTTCAGCATTATTTGCCATTCAAGAAATACAAATCAAAACATTATACTAGCTGACCAGGATGAATCTACACATACACACACACACACACACACACACACACACACACACACACACAGAGAGAGAGAGAGAGAGAGAGAGAGAGAGAGGCATATATATAACTACAATTAAAGAAAAAGAGGCCATGAATTTGAATAAGAACAAAGTGGAGGGTATACTTGGGAGGTGATAGAGAGAGAAAATTCCACAAAGTGGAGAAATGACATAATTGTATTGTCATCTCAAATGAGTTTTAAAATATTTTTAAAAACTATAGTGAGATTCTATTTTATCACAGTCAGAATGATAATCACTAAAAAAGTGAATAACAGAAAGTGCTAGTGAGGATGTGGACAAACGGAATGATTATATACTGTTGGTCGAATGCAAATTAGTTCAGCTACTGTGGAAGTCAGAATGGAAATCTTTACAAAAAGTAAATATAAATCTTCTGTATGACCTAGTTATATGATTCCTGCACATCTCCTCCACTGATTCAAGGCAAGCTGTTGCAGAAATATAAGCACATTGGTGATTCCTGAAGCACTCTTACCCTAAACAATCATGAGACCAATGAAGTATTCCCAAGCAAAGAAGGGATAAGAAAAGGTGTTACATATACACAATGAAATATCTTTCAGTTATAAAGAAGAATGAAAGTCATGTCTTTGATGGAAAATTGATACAACTGGAGATGATCATTTTAAGGCAGTTAGGTCAGTATCTGAAAAACAAATATTTCTCTCATTCATGGTGGTTCCTAGATTTTATAGAGATACATAAAGTCATGTACATACATATGACATGAAAGCAAAATAAAACTGTAGGAGAAAAAAGGGAGGGGGAAGGATAACTAGTGGAAAGGAGGAGGATATGAAAAGGGAGAGTAAGGAGGTATGAAGTCGAACATGCTCAGCATAAAATAAACATTTACAATATCTTTAAAATTATTAGATTTTTTTCAAAAATAGAGAATTTTTCAATATTCCACAGGATATAAATGTTCTGGCCAAACACGTGGCATAATTGCCAAACTCTCAAATGCTCCTCCTCCTAGCTACAGCATTTGACCCTCAGAGTCACTCTGCTGTTCATAAAACACATACATATATCTCAGCGAAAAACTTAGCCACTTTTCTTCAACTCATTAACATATTTTACTTTTATAATCCTTCAGGATTCTAACTTGAAACTCCTCCAAACTATTCTCCATAACACAGTCATTAAGTATGGCTATCTCACTAATCCTTCAAATGATTTGAGTTAATTTAACAGCCTATCAAACTGAAGCTCTGACTTTTGGCTCAAGTGTCTTCATACAACAGAAATTAACATATACATGCCATACGTATATACCATGAAAGCTAAAATACACTAAACTTCAAATTTCATTTGATGTATTAAACTGTGGCATAAGTTAATATTATATAAGTTTTAACAATGCCTTCATAACACTATTTTAAAATATATGATTCCAAATATTAATATTCCCATTGTCACTCATAAGAATATTTAAAAATATCTGTGCTCCTGGTCATTCCCAAATTTTATGTCTGAATAGGTCAATTTTCTGACCCGTAAGACTTGAGAGCAAGGGGTCAGGCTGGCCTACAGTGAGACCTTGTCTCAAAAACCCGAAATATGTGGAAAAATTCAGTTGTTAAAGACTCCATGTTACAGAATTCTTACAATATGTGTATTTTGTGACTATCAAAGTACCGATTTGTTTTCTGTGGTTCCTGATGGAACTGAAATCCTAAATATATAACTGCGGACTATAAAGTTATTCAAGGCTTTACCTAACTCAATTCAAATTACTTATTTGAATTGGACATTCCAAACTCACTAAACCGTCACTAGCTCCTTCTGTAATGTAGACCCCAATCCTGAACCTGTTCTTCTGATAATGTACACATCTCTCTATAACCTAGCTCTTCACCCATGATGGGTCTTATCCTACCACCTCCTTGAGACTAGAGACCCCATCCGCCACACCTTTAACAAGATTTTCTGCAGCTCCTCCCAGTGTGTCTGATCAACACATGGCTAACCAGAACCAAAATCAAAGATCTAATCAACAAGTAGCTATCCAGTCCCAAAATCGTCGATCTGATCAACAAGTGGCTAACCAATCCGCAATATGTCCTCTTCTCCAGAACGCCTCAGAAATAATACTGACCGTCGAGCCGGCCTTACACACACTCAGAGATGTAAAACACACCACATAACACGGAGTTTGCCTGCCAAAGTTTCTGAGTCTCCAGATGCAATTAAAGAAAGTCCCTCCAGGCAGTGCTGGTGCTCACCTTTAATCCCAGCATTCAGGAGGCAGAGGCAGGTGGATCTCTGAGTTCGAGGTCAGCTTGGTCTACAGAGCAAGTTCCCCAAAGCTACACAGAGAACCCCTATCTCAAAAAAAAAAAAAAAGGACAAAGAAAAAAAGAAAGAAAAAGAAAACAGAAAGAAAAATAACGAGACCTACCTCCTCCAAGGGCGTGACACAGAGCCCCAAGTCTCAGCACCTGAGAGCATGCGCAGCCTGACGGGAGCAGCGGCCTGAGAGAACAGAGGGCAAGCTGTGGCTGTACAATTCCACAGCTCCTGAAAAGGAAGGAAGCCCTCAGGCGGCAGGGGAAGCACAGGGGCCCGAGTTCCGGGGCCGTGAGCACGGATACAAGCGCTGCCCGCAGGTAGGCGCCAAAGCGTCACTCCGCCCTGCTCCTTTCTTCCCCTGCCAATCAAGAGGCAGGCGGGCGGAGACCACAAGCCCCAGAAGCCCCTGCGCGCTACTCTCCTCGGAGGGGCTCGGGCGGGCTCGGATGGGCTCGGCGGAGGCTCGCAACGGGTTTGGCGGGAACAGGCAGGAGTTCTGTGCATCTTGGAGACTGCTGTGAGGTTCCATAATTGTCTAACTCCTCTGCTCCGAGAGGCAGATGCCTGGATAGTTTGTAAGGAGAGCCCCATGGGCCTTGCTAGCCCGAAAGACCTGTGTCTTGAAGAAAAGGAAAGTCATTGGGAAGCTCTGTTGTGATGACTGCTGTTCTACGTGAGAACAGTAGGGGAAATGGTTTCTTTGCTTATTTCCAAAAGGTGTTTTTAAAGTTTGGCTTCCTGCAGGGGAATGCAATTCCTCTACAGCTATGTTTCTTATTTGTCCACCTGTCACGTTATTTTAATATAAATTTTTAATTGACTTTTGCCTCACATATTGAAATTGCTCAGATAGAATTATGAATTCTATTAGAATGCAAAATAGATTCTGAGAATTCTGAAGGCATTTCTTTGGTCTTTAATAGCAAAGCGCTTAGTTACTAATAGGTAGAAGTTTCAACAATTGTATAGTTTGAATTAGGGGTCTGCTCAGCTCATTTTCCTACATAGATGAACCTTTATTAAGACATAAATTTGCAGCCAGTCAGTTGTAACTGTCCTGGAAATGTTAAGCTTCGTTGTTCTATCTATGTGATTGTTAAGAAAGTCAATAATTTTACATATAATGTAATTGCGTTTAATATAGCTTTTTATTAGTAAACAGTGATTTGCATGTAAACTAAAATTGAATGAGCTTGAGCTTCAGTTAATGAACAGTAAATTAATGTCTTATTGTATTTGCTGCTCTTCTTTGAGACATGAAAAACCAAATCATCAAAGCTCACTTCAGAGACAATCAACAGTCAAGTAGGAACAATGTAGGAAGGTTCCCTTGTGTTGCTAAGTATATGATATTCTTTCTCAGACATTTACTGAGCAAATTGAACTCGTATGTGCCGGACACTGGGTGAAGCCTGACCACAGCCCTATACAAGGCACAACACCCAGTCTCATAATTAAAACAAATGGATAACAATTGCCGGAAAGAGCACAGCCACTGAAATCCTGTAGAAACGCTCAAACTCAACTTTAACGGAATCTTACTCTTCATCATCTAAATTTGGAGATTCACTAACTTCAACAACCTCAGACAGTTTCCTTAGACCATCTTGAGATGAAATTGTTAGAGGTATTTCTAGAACTACCTAACAGAAAAACAATTCAAGAAAATTATACAAGTTTTTGACTCAATTATGACTAATGAAACACAAAATGGGCAATCGATACATCCTTACTGAATAAAGTAATTGGCTCTCTAGTCATGTTTGACCATTTAATTCTAAGAAATTTTAGAGACTTTTTTTTAAATGTCACAGTCTGACGATGGGACTGGGTCTAAATCACTTTTCTAAAGGATGACAGACAAATGATAGATAGATATATGGATAGATGGTTGGATGGATAGATGATAGATATAGATAAATAGACAGATGATAGATAGATAGATAGAAAAGTAAAATGACAAACTTTATTAAAAGTGAAGAGACACACAGGCATACATACAGAAAAAGCAAACAATACATAGAGAAAGATACCCCATAAAGTGGGAAGAAGATTTAGAAACCAGAATATTATTTTCCCATAAAGAACTGGGGCTTTGGTGGCCTGAGATGGTTCCTCTTCCTCTCATTTCCTATTGGTTATTTTAGGAAAAGAAAAGGGGAGATCATAGGACCAAAACTTCAGGTAACCATGCTCAGGGGGCAGCCTTAAATGTATATGACCACTCTGGACAGGTCAACTAGAATGGCAAGAGTATTGCTGGCAAGAGAAAAAGCCTGCCAGGTCTTGGTCAAGAGTGTTATGAAGAAACTGGAAGGTTGCCATTTTATTAATAACCATTGGCCCCATTTCTTATCAATATGCTGCCAAGGACATCCATTTTATTTCTAAGAATCTTTGTATAAATTGCTAGTATCCAAATAAAATCAAATGAAAATAGTTTCACTGAACATATAATCTTAAATGGTGAGACTACTACCATATTAGTTAATTTAAACAAAATATAAGTATATGAGTAAACTGAGTACAAAAATCAGAGGGATAATGTGATCACTCAGCAGATAAAGGCATTCCCCTATGAACCTGACAATCTGAGTTCCATCTTCAGAATGTACAAGGTAGAAGGAGAGGATTGATTCATAGAAGTTGTACTCTGATCTCCATACATGAGATATGTGATGTGGGATTACCCTCTGTATGCTCTGAATATCATTGGTTAATAAAGGAACTGCTATAGAGGAACAGAGCTAGTCAGGGAAAACTGAACGGAATGCTGGGAGAAAGAATGGCAGAGTCAGAGAGAGAAGCCATGGGGCCACCAGAGACAGACGTGCTGAAAATTTGCTGGCAGGCCACAACCTCTTGGTGATACCCAGATTACTAGAAATGGGTTAAATTAAGATGTAAGAGTTAGCCAATAAGAAGCTAGAGCTAATGGGCCAAGCAGTGACTTAAATAATATAATTTCTGTGTGATTATTTTGGGGCTGAGCAGCTGGGAACATATACATATACAAATAACTAAAAATTATATAATGAATGAACAAAATTAACGGTAAAATAGCCAGTTTAACCACTAACAGCAGAATATTTGATCAAAGGAAATGTGGATTGTTTTTCAAGGATGCGGCAAAGTGTTATATTTTATAAAAAGGAAAAAAATGTAAGCTGGGGATTCAGTGAATGCATTATAGAGCAGAGTGCAGTTTTCTAGTATATTTGAGATCAGGGGCTCAATCCAAGCACTGGAAGAACAAAAAACAAATAAGAATCAAACTTTTTGTAATGTGTTATAATATGCAATTATTAAAACAATATTAAAGTTTACCTTTTACAAAACAGAGGCTAACAAAGAAATTGGTGGCTCTGTGTTTAAATCAACAGTTCAAGAAACAGCTATGTAAGTACTAATTATAAGAAAATCATTGTTCTCAATGATTTTGAAGTCTGATGACAGTCAATTTTTACCATGTAGCATCATCAACAATATCTTAGGGTTTCTATTGTTGTGATGAAACACCATTACTGAAAGAAACTTCAAGAGGAAAGTATTTATTTTGCTTACACTTTTGTATCACAATTCGTCATCTATAGAAATCAGGACGGGAACTCAAACAGGGCAGGAAACTGGAGGTAGAAGCTGAAGCAGAGGCCATAGAAGAATACTGTTTATTGATTTACTCTGATGGGCATTAAAAAACCCAGAACCACCAGCCCAGGGATGGCACCACCCACATCTTCAATCACTAACTAAGACAATGTTCTACAGGCTTCCCTACTGCACAGTCTTATGGAGGCCTTTTCACATATGTGGTTCCCTCTTCTCATGTGAGTTCACTCAAACTAGTCAGTAAAAGTTTTAAGTAGCAAATACTAAACACACTTTCTGTGCCCTGTAGTAATGGACTGGTGGATGCAGTGATTCCTCCCAAAATTTTATGAGACAAGTGTGGTTTGAGGAGACACTTGTTTCTTGGCCGCCCGGCAGCTTAGACCCAAAAACAATCACACAGAAACCATACTATTTTAATCACTGCTTGGCCAAGTACTTAAGCATATTGCTAGCTATACCTTACAGATATGGGTTACATAATTAACCCATCTCCATTATTTTATATTTTACCACAAGGCCTGTGGCCTACCAGCAAGGTTTCAGCACTTATGTTTCTGGCGGTGGCTCCATGGCTTCTCTCTGACTCTGCCACCTTTCTCCCAGCATTTGGTTCAGTTTTCTCTGCCTAGCTCTATTCCCCTATAGCTCTGCTATAGGCACAAAACAGTTCCTTTATTAACCAATGGTATTCACATCATACAGAGGGGAATCCCACATCAGACAAGTATTGCCTTTAATCTTTATTTTGCAATGAGTAAACTGACTCGGACTCAATCATCCAAGGACATTCAGCCTGTTGATAGTGAGATTATGATTTCATCTAACTCTCTTTCCTCAGAGTCCATACACTAGACACAGGCAATGTGGCTAAGCATTTTCTAGTGACTGGCCATTAATACAGCCTTCCAAGCTTCCTACTCAGGATTCTATTACCTTAGAGTTGTCTAATTATGGTACTTAGGGCAGATAACTCCATAATCCTTTAATCCTTTATTTTTTGGCTAGATTTCCATTTGGTAACTTTTATGCATACTTCATCCTTTTGTTTCACATCCATAGGACTTGCCAAATGTCTATTAATTCAATAAAATTTGTAGAAGATCATAAGTTCATAGTTTGTAGAATTCATGTTGCCCAAAGGATCCTGCATATGAGTTTCAGTAATTATTGTTTATGAAGAATTAATGATTCATGTTGCCATTTGTAAAATTATTTGCATACTCAATGCCATCTTACAAGTCTTTCTCAACTTTATCAATATTTCTGGTATTGAGAAAATGGGTGAGTAGAGATCATATTCTATATCTAACCAGGATGTTGTCTACACCCCCTCCAAGAATTGATTGGGCAAAAAGAAATTGAAAACCAAAACTAACTTTATATGCCACACAGGAATAAATAATTTGGAGACTCTTGATGGCAAGAGAATACCAACTGGAGATGTTCCATCTAAGTCCTCAAGAGGTTTTGGGGTGCCAATCAGGAATGTTGCAGGTGTCACAGCTATACAGTCTCCAAGGCCTTGGGATGCCAACCAAGAGATTAACTCCACCTCAAAAGTTCAGAGAGTGTTAGGGAACAACTAATAACTGTACTGTGCAGGACTCATATGCAAGTCACCACAAAAGTAATGGGAAGAGGTCTGCTGTCTCTGGAAAGTCCTTGAGTCTGGAGTCTAAGTTCTTTAGTGGCTGGGGATGAAATCCTTCTTTCAGCATCTTCTGATGGAATCCAGGAGACCAGCTTGAGTGAACTCAGTACGTAGACGGATGCCTCGAGCAAGTCAGAGTCTTCTCCATCTCTAGTGAACTGAATGAAGGAAGGGAGCAGACTCTAACTTTCTCCTCAGAGGACTTCAATGGGCAGAGCAGGAGTGGGAGCCTCAGGCATGAAAACAAGATGAGGCCTTTCTGACTCTTCCCCAGGGTCAAGGTAATCCTGGAACTACTTCCTGATGTTTCCAACTTGGTCAGAATGGAGTCTGGACTTTCACAAGCCAGAACTTTCTTTTAAAACAACAACTGTTGCCTTGAAATCCATCAGGAGTATTTACCTTGAGTTTCCCGTCCGTCAGAGTACTGACAGAAAAGCAATAATACTGGCTGATGGAACAAAGTTGAGGACCTAGATATAAGCTCCTACAGTCACCTAAATTTACTTTTTGCTTTTTAAAGGAAAAAAAATACTGATTGCAGTAGGAAGAGAGTTCCGAGGAGCTTCCAGTCCAATGCAGGGCTTGCTGATAGGGAGGAGGTTCTAAAGATTATCCTGTCACCCAAGATACCACCCTTTTAGGAACATCTAGACAGGCCTTACATATTTCCATAGTTCTTGAATTCTTTCTACTTTCTCTTTGGCAATGGTGCCTGAGTTTTGGAAGGGGTGATGTAAAGTTTGAATATGGCTTTTATGGAGTACTAAATTTGTGCAAATGAGCCTCTGTGCTTACTTCTTTTATAATAAGCAAGTGGAGAAAAATAAACAAAACAAAACTGAGAAAATTATTCAAATGAATACCTACAGCAGTAATCATCTATGCTCATAAATACAAATGTCCATCATATTTAGTTACCGAAGCAAGAGCAGATATTTTTGTTTGGTTTGTTGGTTTTGTTGCTGTTGTTGTTGTTGTTTTCTCTTAGAACCCATAATTTAAGTGACCACACACTGTCTAAGTAACAAGTACAAGATAAAATTTTACTCTGTGGAGTGGGGTTTAAGTCCCATCAAAAACTTGGTTCTATCCATAACCACTGTACCACTATTGCACTCACTGATAATCTTGTCAGGCACACTTTTCTTATGAAGCTTGTAAAATCCACAGTTGAGTCGGACTTTAAAAGTTAATTCTCTATGATAATTTTAGTAGCACCTTCCAGCATTACAAAATCTAGAACAAAAAGAGGGAAGACTTCCATTTCAGTCCTAACCTTATTTCTCCAGGCCCAGTACTCAAAGCATGTGCTATCTTCAGCAATATGTTCTTGCCATCCAGTTCTGAAATGCAACCCAATATCAATTCAATGGAAGTGGCCTTTATTTCTTTAGGGTCCTTTAGAACTCCCTGGCCAACAGGTGTGTGTGTGTGTGTGTGTGTGTGTGTGTGTGTGTGTGTGCGTGCGTGCGTGTGTGTGTGAGAGAGAGAGAGAGAGAGAGAGATAACACATCCTAGCGCTGGGATTTTTAACAACCATATGGTTTGTGGGAGTATCTGTTTCTACTTTTACAAAATGTCGTTTTTTACTCTTTGTGAAGAGATTGTTTTTATCTTTACTCCTTTAGGTGTATGTACATAGTATTCAAATTGGTTCCTAAATCAGCAAAACATGTATGGGTTAGCATTATGTTGTCTATGTAAAAAAAAACTTTCTATCTTTTTTTACAGGGAGTGAGTAGGACAATAATGAAAATTCCTGAGCCAACATCCCATAAAAGATAGTGGGGTTATAGGATAACCTTAGTGAAGAACTTTGGAAGTGTGTTGTTATTTGTTCCTAGAGCCAGGTAATCACAAAAGTTCACAACTAAGAAGATACTGAAATAAACTATTAGGAAGACCTAATGCAGAAAACAAAGAATAGTATTAATTATCCAACCTTTTCATCCTGGGGGCACTTTTATAGAGCCTCTGTGCATTTCTCTCACCATTGTTGATCTCAGTGGGTCTACCTGCCTCAACCTGGCTCAGACAATCTAGCCTAGCTTTTCTGATAGTCCTCTACGGGTATAGGCTTGTCAGAATGTTTTTAGTAGCCCTTGCTTTTATATAAATGTTTGAGAAAGGAGGACGCCAGTGAATCTAGTCAGTTTTGGGCACTTCTTGAAGCTGTTTTGAGTTGTTTACTTCCTAAGTTTAAGAAGCTTCCCTGAAAGATGGAATGTGTCTCCCGATTGTAGAGCATCTTGCTGATTTTCATACCTACTTTAAAACATCTAGTTTTAAAATATTGTGCTGTCTCACCTTTTCCTGTTACTTCTTGTGTCTTAAAGAGCTTCCTTCAAACTGGGAGGTTTTAATATTAGAGGAAACTGCTGCACAACATGACGTTATATAAATTGCATAAAGTAGTCAACTGCGGTTAAGACTTCTGAGATGGGGGAAGACCCAACATTTTATTTTATCCCGAGGTAAGATGGATCTGTCTTATTTTCTACATAAATAGGTGTACACAGAATAATAAATGTAAACATGGGCTCTGACTACTACTCTTGACTCTCGTGAACAAATGACAATGAATTTGGGTAACTAGATTGTCTTTTATGATTTTGATTTTCTATCTATGACAAAGAGATAATGATAATCACACTCATCTTAAATAATGCCATTTTAACACGGCATCTTACTGTGTGAGTCATACCGTGTTAAATAACTGTTAGCAATTGTTTTGCTTGAGGTTTTTCTCTCCCATCAATGGTGACTTTTTAACAACTCTAAAAACAAAAATGAATAGATTATTTTACATATATCTTTTCATATAGTGAATGTACATGGAGAATGACTTTTTATTAGAAAAATATTCATTTCCACTTACTGTAGGTAGCAGGAATTCATGAGTAAATATAGTCTACCACAGGAACGCATTTTCATAGTAGGACTTTCCCAACCATTTCCCATGCATTACACCTTAAATATTACATTGGAAAATGTGACCTTTGTGCATAATCTTTTCCAAATAAAATTTGCTATTAAAATACAGAATGTAAAAGGAAGAGCACAGCACCCAAGATATACATCATACTCTATTGTGTAATCAAAATACAAAATTTACAGAGCTATTGCAAAATTATGTAAAAGCAAATTTTTATTCAGAAACAAATTTGGCTAACTGACAGAAATTTTATGCATAGATATATATAGAGAGATGCAAAGTAATATTATGCATTTTAAATATAATGAATCCATATATAAAAATACATCCAGAAAGAAGAAAAATAAGAATAAGCAGAGTTTTTGATATTGTAAATAAGTTTCATAGGGGTTTTTTTTGTTTCTTAAAGCCTGAATATGGCAAACATGTCTCTGTCTTCAAGAGACTTTCCTTTTACTCTTCTCCCCCGCCCCGTCTCCTCCACCTTGCTCAAATATTAGGCTACATTCCTAAAGCTAGCCCCAAAGTCTGTTTGCTTATTTGGCAACTTTTTCCTCCTGAGGCTGACTACCACGGTCCAGCTATCAAAGTTTTGAAGTCCAGCAATCAAAAGCCCCCATTTGGCTCACCTAATTAACATGCCCAATTAAAATTAAACACTCTATCCTAACAAGGGAAGGGGTACCCCTTTCCCATTATAAACTGCCATTTGCCTATGGCTCACATCTGTCTTCTGTCTATCCAGAGGCAGTCCTTTCTCCCTGTGCGATGAATATCCCTCACCCCTCTCCCTTATTCCTTTTCTCTTGTCCCACATCCTCTATCTCTTTTTGTCTTTGTCTCTTATTACGTGCCCTTTTTTCTCAAAACAAATATCCTCTGTGCTGAGATCTTTGGGTACCTTTTGCTGATTCCAGTCCTTTCATATCTTTTAAGTGTTTCCTTGCATAGGAACTTTAACCAAGCTGTTAAAATACTTCAATTTGAAATTTTTTGTTTTGTTTCTTCGGGATGAACTGGCTCTCTCTCTCTCTCTCTCTCTCTCTCTCTCTCTCTCTCTCTCTCTCTCTCTCTCTCTGTGTGTGTGTGTGTGTGTGTGTGTGTGTGTGGTGAGTGTGTGTGAGTGTATATGTGTGTGGGGGGGTGAGGGTAGATTTTGAACATGAAGGAGGATCATGAGACAGTAAGAAGTATTATTTTATTTGAAACAAAGTTATGTAACTGTTCCCCTCCCTTTCACCCTCCAGTCCCTCCAAGGTATCCTTCCTCCAAACCCTCCCATGCTTTCCCCTCATCTCAAATTGATAACCTCTCTTTATTGATTATTATTACATGTACATTTAATATATAATATGTAACATGATATATACATTTATATATAAATTAAAACTGTGTGTGTGCATTGTGCAAATATATAATACATCCTACTGAGTCTGATTTTGTTATTCATGTGTATACAGTTTCCAGGCTGACTAATCTGCATTGTGCAAATATATAATACATCCTACTGAGTCTGATTTTGTTATTCATGTGTATACAGTTTCCAGGCTGACTACTCTGCATTGGATGAGAAATAACAAGCTGACCAGTCCCAGGGAAGAAGTAATCTTAAGTGGAGAATGAGAGTAGTAGAATTCATATGGCATGAAGACAAAAGGCAAAGTATTGGTGGTAGGGATAGGGGAGAGAATAGGCAAGAGGGAACAAAGGAACAGAGAAGAATGGAAGAAGAAGACCAAAAAGAACTCAGCATATATGAAAATACCACATTGGAATACATTATTTTACAAGATAGTTTAAAAACTAATATAAAAAGTACCCTAGCCAAAGTGTTAAGTGCCGCACCCAGTATGTGAAGATGACAGCAAGTGGTATCTGTTGTTCATTGATAGCACACACTTTGCAAAGGACTCTGCATCTCAGCTAAGCTTTACAGCTACATGAATTAAACGTGCCTTCCTTATACTATCCAGCATGAATACTGGAGTTCAATCCCCAACACCACAAAGTAGTGAAAAAACCAAAGATATTACTCTGCTTTCCCTCTATTATTATATCACAGGGGTTACCTGAATATTTAAAGTAGCAAAATAAATGTTCCAACCCACTTCAGAAACAACTTTCCCTGGGGAATCTCTGGACTCGGTTTGAGTGGCTCCAGCTGAAGCAAACCCTACTCCCAGTTGCACTCACATTGATATTATGTGCTTTATCTAATGAAGATCTAGTTTTAATTTAAACACATCTTTATATTGAATTTTTTAAAATTACAATCACATTTTCTCCTGTCTCCTCCTTGGTTGAGATAGTCAGTGTATCTTCGAGCTCTTTTGAGCCATCTTCAGGAATAGGTGAAAAACAATGTTTTAGCATGGCAAAATGAAAACTAACTGCCCTCTCAAACCATTTTCTTCTGCATTCTCATCAGCCAGGATTCATTTGTGTGCATTCTTCCAAATGACATTAGGTAGAGTTGTTCATTTGATCACAGTGATACTGCCTTATAATGGTGGAGGAAATTTGCATCACAAATGTTAACCGGCATTTCTTTTGCATTTACATTAAATAACGCAATAAACATCTGTTGATCTCATTGCTAGCAGAGAGCTGGAAACATGCCATTTCTGCTTCCACCAAAAGAAGTTATGGTATCCTGGGAAAGAGAGTGGATTTGGTTTCTGAGTACCTAGGATTTAATCTAGATTCTGTTCTCAATTGCTTTGTAACTCTGTGAAGCATCACTTTTCCATAAAATAAAAGATTTGGGCAAGATGTCCATGGAATTTTACTCTGCTTTGAAATTCTTAACACAACCCAACCACATCACTAATTTCAACTTCTTTCAATCTTTTGTATTATAATTATTGTTTTATTACTTCTAAAATACCATTCACCAAATAGCATCTGTCTGTCTGTCTGTATATCTATCTATCTATCTATCAATCTATCTATCTATCTACCTATCTATCTATCTATCTATCTATCTATCTGTCTGTCTGTCTATCTATCTATCTATCTATCTATCTATCTATCTATCTATCTATCTATCTATCATCTATCTATCTATCTATCTATCTATTTATAGTATGAGAGACTGTACTGGGCAAAGGCCTAAGCAGAATCAAGAGAAAACTTACACTGTGCTTTTGGCTATCGCTGGGGTGGGGGGAAGGGTCATTTCTGAAGCAAATTGTTCTTCCTCTAAGACCTCCACATTAAGCGCTATTTTTTTCTCAGTGACATATATGTACACATAAGGATAAAATTAGTAACTGTGTGATGTTTATTGTATGTGTTGGGAGTTAAACCTATTCAGCTTGCTATTAATTTTTTCCTATATTGATACATCATCTGGAAAATCCAGGCTACCTTAGTTGCTGTTGATATTGCAATATAAAACTTATAAATGAGAGGCCTTTGGAGAAAACTGTATGAGTTTCTTCATGGCTGTAATTTGTTATTGACTATCAGCTATATAGGAGGCAAGCCTCTATGTGTGGTCATTGAGGAGCTACCTACATTGGATTATTGAGATGGGAAGAGCTACCTTAGCTGGAGGCAGCATCAGTTTATGGACTGAGGTCCCGGACTGAATAAAAAGGACAAAATAAGTTGAGCAGTAGCATTCCTCATTATCTGCTTTATCATAATGCTTCCAATGTGACCAACTACCTTCTGCTTCTGCTTCCATGACCTCCCTTCCAGGACACTGTACTCTCAAAATATGAGCCAAACTAAACCCATTCATCCTACCATTGCTTTTTAGGTAATTTTGTCACAGCAGTCACACAAGTAATTAAAATAGTGACTTATACTGGAATGATGATTGGACATCTGAATTACAATTAAGAAGTCTTTAAAAAAAAGAAGGAGAGGAAGGAGCAAGGAAGGAAGGAGTGAAGGAAGGAAAATGAGGAAGGGAAGGAAGGAAGGAGCAAGGAATAAAGGAAGGAATGAAAGAAGGAAGGAAGGAAGGAAGGAGTGAAGAAAGGTAGGAAGGAAAGATTGAAAGAAGGAAAAGGAAGGAGGAAGGGAAGGCAGGAAAGAAGGAACAAAGGAAGAAGGAAGGAAGAAAAAAGGAAGGGAGGGAGGGAGGGAGGGAAGGAGGGAGGGAGGGAGTATGGAAGGAAGGAATTACGACTACGGAGTTTAGAGTTGAGTGAAGAACACAGGCAAGTTAACAAACATTACAATGCTGCCACTTGTGCTTTAACAATGGTCAACATTGGGTGCCCTGGGTAACAAAGAAGTCAATACCAGACTTGTGTAGAGGAGTAACTTGGGAAAGAGGAAATGTTAAAACTGAAGATGAGCAGTACTTCGAAAAAAAAATAACAAAACATGATCAGTTCTGCTCCCAACCCTCATGAGACCTAGTGAGCTTGAGTGCATGGTTAAAAATGTACTTCCAGTGATTTCAAATTTCTCTTCTTTGAGAGGGAAATAGTTTGAGCCATGCTGTGGAAGGATCATGTCTTAGTCCTCATCTTCTTAACCTATACAATCATGTCTGAGTCTTAATCTACTTACCTTACAGCTCAACTCCCTGATATAACTATTATCCCTAATTATTTTCTGTGGTAGGATCTTTGGGCCCGTGTATGCTCATTAGAAATTATGGTGTTTTTAAATTCCAGTTCTTATCTATCCTTTCAAATTATTCTCTTTAGGCCAATAAAATCAGTTGCTTTTCTCATGAATAATAATTCATTTCAAAAGTTAAAATGGAATGTCTGGTACTGTATCTTCAGACAACTAAAGCTCTTTGTCCTTCATGATTTCACCATTTGATCAGCTTTTAGAAATGCTACTCTCTTGAAGACTGCTTTTTTTACACTGATGCTTCATCCAGATAAACAAATTTTAAAATCACAGCTGGAGGTGAGTGTTCGTCCTGATGGAAACTCATCAGATGCATATTGTCTTCATCTTTCTCTTGCTTTCGCTTTCAAATCTGTCCTCTGCTTAATCCCTTTCTTTTGTTTGTTTTGTGGTTTGATAGGGCATATTAATGGAACAGATGCAGCAACAGTGTGAAAACATACTTGATGCACGAAAGCTTCATTTACAAACTATTCTTTCTACAACTTTGTAGAACTGCAATGGCTCCTTGTCCTAGTAAATGAAGCCTCTCAGATCCATAATGATCTTCGCCAATTCTGAGTGACATGGGTTCCTTATCATGAAATTTTATTTCAGCAACTCTGTAAAGGAGAGAAATAGCAGAAAAGTGTAAATTGAAATATTTATGCAGGTGTCTTTGAAAAAAATGACTAAGAATATTTGGAAAACTACTTTTCGAAACAAATGTACAGAAATATTAATATTGGAATATATGGCTCCAAGTTGATTTTTTTCCTTTTAAAACATGTTATATCTATTTCAAATATTTAGAACATGTAACATGAGGACCTGCTTCATGGGGTTTCTGTCCTGCCCAGGTCCCGCAGCCATTAAGCCCCAAAGAAAATCACACAGAGGTCTCCAGAAGATTATAAACTGATTGGCCCTTTAGCTCAGGCTTCTTGTTAGCTCTTATAGCTTATATTAACCCATTATTCTATGTTAGCCACATGGCTTGGTACCTTTTTCATCAGGGCAGGTCACATCTTGCTTCTTCCGTGGTCTGGGCAGGACTGGGAGGAATGGGCCTCCTTCTTCCCAGAATTCTCCTGTTCTCATTACCCCACCTTTACTTCCTGTCTGGTTGTCCCACCTCTACTTCCTGCCTGGTCAAAACATGATTCACAGAATACAGACAATTCTTCTGCACCAAGAACATGTACATTTATTCCTCAAATAAAGTTAAGAAAACCACTATATTTTCTGGCAGTTAGTTATAAGAAATAGAGGTGGAGATTGAAAAAGCTGGTAGAACACTAACAGTGGTAAGAACACCTTTGCACATTTGTTGATTATATTAATTCTTGTCCAGATGCCTTTAGAATGGGAGTGATAAGACACAAATGCTTTATGGGTAGGGCAAAATGCTCTGAAATTCAATGTTCCCTTAAGCTGCAGGCGTACATGTCTTGTACCTGATTAACTATTCATTTCCGTACATTCATTATTTAAGAAATAGGAAGGTCCTGCAGCCTATACTGAGCAGTCACTTCAGCATTGTGTTTAAAATTGCATTTTCTAGAATCCAGAGAATTTCCTTTAAATACTGGCTTTGCTCCTTCCTGACCCAGTCTTCTTGAGAAAGTAAATTAGTGTTTCCTATGTCTTAAGGCTTCTAGATAGAGGATGAAAGATACAATAGGATTAATATCGACATCAAATGAGGATATTCCAGTAGTGCTCATAACAAAGAGTCTGTACATGGGAAAGATATCCGTTGTTCTGCAAAGGTCAGCCAGACATGCTGTCTTCTTGCTACTTAGAACTCTCAGCAAAGGGAATGTGGTCCTTGTTCAGTAAATCTGTCAGTAGTATGTAAACAGGCATCCAGGAGAGTATACAGTCACTAGAGAGGAAGTAGGTAAAATCGTTCCTATTCGTAGATTCGGTGTGATTATTTATCCATGCTTTTCTTGACAAAGGCATCCTGTAGAATTGTTTGTTATTTCCATGGAAAAAAAAACTTAGAAGTTATGATCTCTGGTATTATTTCTAAAATTAGAACAGGACGACAGGAAAGAAAGTAGATATAAATACTCCCCACACCTCCAAAATTTATTGCCAGAAGCATAGTATAATTGAACAGAAAAATTGCTATATTAAAAATTCATAGTGTAACAAATTAAGGCTTTATACAGCCTAAATAGCTAATTAATTTATTGAGTCAATCCAAAATATAAAATTATTGAATAAGAAAAATGATAAGTCATTTATTATTAATTTCTAGTTTGATGAGATATAATTCCCTCATTTGTTTTGAGCTATAAATTAAGACAAAATAGAGTCAAAGAAAAGTGTTTCTGTTAAGGTAAAAAAGAAAACAAAATTTGTGTATGTTTTAGGGTTCTACATTGCTCTTTGTAGACAGCAAATATTTGTTATGTTGAATTGAGATTTAGAAATTAAGTGCCATATCAGTATAATAGACTGAAAAAAGAGTAAAGAATAAAGGCATACATAGGTTTCCATCTAATGGTGGGAGGCTAGGGCCAGCAAGACAGCTCAGTAGGTCAAAAGCCTTTGAGTTAAAGTCCTACAACCTACAGTGTAAGGACAGGACTGACTTCCTGAAAGCTGTTCTCTGACCTCCATACATGCATGGTGGCAAGAGCATGTCCACACAAGGTGATGACAATGATTAAAATAAGGTCTTTGGAAAACCTCAAAACTAGACATATATCTACCTCATTCTTGTCAAGAGCTTTGGTTAAACTTTAATTAATTTTAGTTAAATTTAAAATAAATACAACTACCTTCAGGATACCTATTTTCTCTTTAAAAAAAAATGGTCATCGTACCTTGGGTCTTGCAGTTTATCCTCTCAGTTTCCACAATGCTTCATGTGTACAGTAATGAAAGCAAAAATGTCCTGTGATGGTGTAAATACACTGAACACAGAGGGGGGCCTATTAGAGCCACACCCGTTCTCATCTCCCACTCAATAAAAGACTCAGAGGCTGAACCTGCAATGCTACATTTAAAAAGACTCTATACCAATGTATTTTTTATTCTGCTGAAACATAGGAAACAATGAATTCTAGAATTTCATTAGTGACAGATTAAAATATGGGAGTTTCTTGGTGGCATACATAAATATTAATAAAGTCAGTATGTGTTGGGATCAGTATTTAGAGATGCAATCATTTTTTAAAAATTAAAAGATATAATTTGAAGCCATTTAGATGGAATTAAAAACAAATAGTATGTAATATATTATAGTACGTTATTATTTAGTTCTATTACAATTGAGTAAAAGCAAATAAGAAACAATGCTTCCCCAAATTCATAAAATATCAAAGACAGAAATCTACACTTATTCTTTAGGTCTGTCAGTCCCAAACACCCACGACTTTATCACTAGGCCTTCATTTCTAGTTTTCAAAACCAAAAAGAACACAAATTGTATAGCCAGACATTTGTACACACTTTATATATTTTAATAAAGTTAATCAATATGCAGACATGCTACTTTCTTCATAATATATGAGTTTTCATTCCTAGCACACATTCCTACTAGCTCATCAAAAGAATTAGTAGAAAATCTACATTTTTACCCAGCATCCCCTCTTCAAAATTGCAATGTGAGCAAATGAGCACAATTCTGTTTGAATCAATTTTAGTTGGCTATTTGTCTACATTTTAAAATAAAATTGAAAAGTCTCACACAAAATGTATCTATTATATAGAAAAAGAATCCAAGGATACAAAGGGAAAACTAATTCAGAAAGTATTCATCTCTAACCATTTCTTAAATGCCAAGCCAATTTAACATTCTGGCATTTTCAATAGTAAATGATGTGAATAGCAAGTGCCCAAATGTTTTTTTGATTTCTTTTCTTTGCAGACTAGTACATGTTGTTGCTGCTAGTTCATCTCCTGACAAGGTAAGAAAGGATCCATTTAGCCAAGGCCTTAAACAATCATCAGTAATACTGAACACTTTTTATGGAGTTTACTACTATTGAGTAAAGTATGTAGGGGAGGCACTTGGAAATAGAAAAATAACACATTATTGGTCTATAGAGATGTTTAAGAGTTAAGAGCACTTACTGCTCTTTCAAAGAATCTAAGTTTAGTTCCTTGCACCTATGTTGCACAGCTTACATCTGCCTGTAACTTCAGCTCCAGGGGATGCATTGCCCTCTTCTGACCTAATACACTTACAAAGGCATATACAGACATGTCAACCAAATATAAAAAAATCATAAAACTAAAAAATTTTAAATTTAAAAATTTTGAATTAAATTTTAAAATTTTGAATTAAGCTAAATGATCCTTTCTGATGGCAACTCTATCCTGTCTTTCATAACAGAATTATGCTGGAGTTTTAGAACTTCAATGTATGCATCTGATTACCAAAAATGTAGTTGGGGTAAGCTCCTATGATATTGAAATAGATGCAACACTAAGTAGGCATCTAAGGAGAAGCCTTTCCTGAGTTGTTTTATTTTTGTTTCAATGCCAATTCTAGTTCCCCAGAAGTCTACTCAATTTTCTTGATTCTAAGGTTGCAATCCCCTTTGTTTATCAGTTTGTCAACTAGTTGTGAACTTAAAAATATACTTGTGTGTCAGTAAGTGAAACAAAGAAAAAGACAAAAGCAATTGGATTCCAAACATTGTACTGATTTTATCTAAAGCAAAGTTCTAGTTAGAAGCATAGTTCAATTAGGAAAAAGGCTAATTTTGGGGAAGGCTTTTCTTCCTACCACCAGTCTCATATATAACTTATCCATATTTTCATACCCATGCCCATGCACTACAATTCATTACTTTATTCAAATATCAACATTATTTGGACTGAGGGAAAAGTGTTTCTCAAGAGCAGTCTGTGTTTCTTATTTTGAGTCTCTGAAGTACTCACAGATTGGCAAATTATTACCTGAAGCATAGTCCCTTGGAGTTGGGTTTGTTTTGTGCTTTGAACTTTTTTCACTTGTTATTAATTATTTGAGGATTTTTCCAATGTATTGAGATCATATATCCTTCCTCTTTCAATTCATCTCTGAACCACCCTCTCTCTCTCTTCACTACCTGTGCAACTATGTCTCCTCTTGCTGTTTTTGTTAACCTATCAAAACCTATGACTCAGCAAAGACTCTTAGAGAAAGCAGATTCTTCCTCTCCCAGCAGCAATCAATTGCTAGTGGCACCCAGCTAGTGCCTGGGTCTCCTGTTTACCTCCTTCTCTGTAATGGGATTCTCTCTGTCCTGAGCTTTCACAGGACAGATTATACTTAGCAACGGCCTGGCTGTGGTCCAAAGCCACTCTGCCCTTGTGGTAAGTCACCACCTCCGGTTCTTAAGATCTTTCTTCGTGCCCCCTTTTTGGGGAATCATTTGAGATAATTCATGTTTATCTATGCAAACTGTCTTAGTTACCTTTTCTGTGGATTGAAATGTTGCAAAAAGTTATCAGCCTCCAAAAATGCCAAATCTTCAAACCAATGGGCAATGGTAGAATTACTCAGTTTATATCAGCTAAAGCTATGTTTTCAAATAGATATTTAATGAATGTGTAAGTCTATGTTATTTCCTTGTGAAATCAAGTATGAAATTAAATTTAACAAATAATAAACACACAAAACCATGTGATTACAATTGTTAAGTAACACAGCAAACTTTGTTTTGTGATGTAGCACCTGGGTTAATAATTAATTTTGGAAATTTTTTTTATTATTTCTTTAATTTTTTGAGATTATAATGTAAATTTGTTGCAAGGAGAAGGCCCTCTTGTTCATCCTGGCCACCCAGCTAGATTAGCCCCAAAATAACTATACAGAAATTGTATTAATTAAATCACTGCTTGGCCCATTAGCTCTAACCTCTTATTGGCTAACTCTCACATCTTGATTTAACCCATTTCTATTAATCTGTATATCGCCACGTGGCAGTGGCTTACCAGGAAAGATTTGGCATGTCTGTCTCTGGCAGCTCCATGGCATTCCTCTCTCTGATTCTGCCTCCTTTCTTCCAGCATGCCATTTAGTTTTCCTCGCCTACTTAAGTTCTGCCCTATCAACAGGCCAAAAGCAATTCCTTTATTAACCAATGAAAGCAACACAAAGACAGAAGGCCCTCCTACACCATTTCCCCTTTTCTATTTAAACAAAAAGCTATGTTTTCAAATAGATATTTAATGAATGTGTAAGCCTATGTTATTTCCTTGTGAAATCAAGTATGAAATTAAATCTAACAAATAATAAACACACAAAACCATGTGTGTACAATTGTTAAGTAGCACAACAAACTTCTTTTTGCAACTTAGCACTTGGGTGAATAATTAATTTTGAAAATTTTTTTATTATTTCTTTAATTTTTGATATAATGTAAATGACATCATTTCCCCTTTCCTTTCTTCCCTCAAAACCCTCCCGTATATCCTACCTTGCTCTCTTTCAAATTAATGCTCTCCTTTTTCTTTAATTGTTCTTATATACATATTTGTCTACATGGATACATACATATTCTTAAATACATAATACAACATTCTTAAGCCATATATTGTCACTTGCATGTGTGTTGTCTGGGGGTATTTCTTTTGCGCTCAGTAATCCTTAATTGCCTGTATTTCTTGGTGTAGTGTTCAGCCCTCATGGATTTCCTGTCCCCCATATACTTTAGCTTGTCTGTTTTTGTTGTCTCTATTCTGTTGGTGATTAGGCAGTTATACTAATGCCTTCATGGGTGTAGCTTCTGATACTATTAAGAGACACAGTCTAATAGCAAACTACCTGATACACTGGCTCTTAGCAACTTTCTGTTCTCGCTTCTGCAATGATTCCTGAGACTTAGGTTGTAGTTTAGATGAATCCTTTGGGACTGAGTCTACAATTTTGCAGTTTGATTGGTTGTGGTTTTCTGTAATCGTCTTCATCTTCATCTGATGCAAAGAGAAGTTTCTTAGTTAAGTGAGGACTCCACTTATTGTTGGGTAAACAAGGCCAAACATTTAGAACATAGTTAGATAGTATGCTGATTTGGTAGAGTGATGGTTGTAGGTTTTCCCCAAAGGACAAAAACTCACTAGCTATGGGTATTTGGCTAGATTTCAAGTACCATGTATGGTTTTCTTTCTGAGAAGGTTTTGAGTCCAATTAAAGAGAAATTTAATAATGAAATATCAATAGAGGTAGGCAGGGGAAACTAAACTGAATGCGGGAAGGAAGAAGGCAGAGTGAGAGAGAAGTCATGGAACCACCACCAGAGACAGAAATGCTGAAACATTGCCGGTAGGCCACGAGCCTCATGATAAAAGATAAAACAATGGAGATGGGTTAATTCTTGACGTGAGAGGTAGCTAGCAATACACTTAAGTAATTGACCAAGCAGTGATTTTGTTAATACAGTTTCTGTGTGATTATTTCAGGGCTGACTAGATGGGAACCAATAAACGGCCCTCCTTTCAACATATGTATGTAACAACAGTAGTTAAAAAGAAGGCCATGAGTTTGAATGAGAGCATGATTGGGTAAGTGGAATATTTGTAAGCAAAGAGGAAAGGGATAGATAATGTGATTGTGCCATAATATTAAAAATAAAAGAATAAAAAAAGAAAAAATAAAAGAACTAATAAATATCCAATTCACTTAATAAAGCCAGCAAAATATTTAGAATTTTAAAGAATTATCTGGTCAGTTGTTTGTCTCATTTAGATGACTTATTTCTTATAAAGTGCTTGGTGAAAGAAATGGTGGAAATATATTCAATTTCAAGGATCTTAATGCATTTTAATAGAAATAATAAGCACAAAGGAAGCCAGTGGAATCTACACTGACTAAAAATAAAAACAATATAGTGAAAAATGAATGGCAGTTTCTACCCAATTATAAAGAATTCAATAAGGAGAATAGTCTTGTATTGTTGGTAGGAGTGCAAACTTGTACAGTTACTGGAAATCAGTGTGGAGAATCCTCATGGAGATGGAAATTGATATGCCTCAATGATATGCCAGCTATATTACTCTTGGGCATATACCCATGGATGTTTTATCCACCACAAAGTCACTTGCTCAACCATGTTCATTGCTTCTATAGTCATAAAGCCAGAAGTTGGAAAAAAAAAACTCTAGATTTCCCAACAGTTGCATGAATAAAAGAAAATGTGGTACATTTACACATTGGAGCATTACTCAGCTGTTAAAAAAAACAGTGAAATCATGAAATTTACAGGTTAATGAATAAAACCAGAAAAATAATCTTGAGTGAGGTAACCTAGACTAATAAAGACAAATATGGTCTATATTCACTCATCATATTTGAATATTAGCCATTAAGTAAATGATAAACAAACTATAATCCATAGAACCACAGATATTAGGTTCATGGGGGCACATAGACAGACATCCCTAGGAAGGGGAAATTGAATAAATAATTATGGGTGGGGGATGGGATAAAAACAGGAGAACCAAATGGAGGAGTGCAGGAAAGAGTAGAACAAGGGAAGGAATACAAGGAGAGACATGTAGAATTAAGGGTCATTTGAGAGGTAATATGGATACAATACAGTGAAAGCTTTTTAAAATCTATACATATGTAAAGGAAGTTTTAAAAAATTACAGAATAATGACAGAGACAGAGCCTCCACTGGCCATCTCTTGTCACCAAATGAAGCTTCCAATACTGGGGATGAGCTACATCTTATTGAGTGGCTGGCCAAAGGAGTCCTCTGGGAGCCCCCAAACAAACCAGGTTATTGCCAAGGATAGAAGTTGTTTTTCACAAACTGAAGACAAAGCGTTATTGCTGAAGACAATGCCACACACTTCATTAAAAATGGAGAATTTGAGCAGGGGCCTACATAGAGCCTTCACCGCTGTGTGCTAGAATCTTTGATACAAGAAGGTGTTCTGCATGCTACTGCTGTAGAGAATCTTACAGCTTGTGGTTACTCACCTACTGGGCATGGCCTCTTAAACCATATATACTGATGCAGAGCCTGCATATGCCCCTTCCTCCTTTTCACCGGATGCTCTTTTGGATTGTTGGATTTCTGGATTAGATTTCTGTCCACTGTTCAAGCAGAAAATTCTGATTTGTGAGTTTACCCCTAAATAATTAACTATCTATTTCTCAATTCTGGGCTAGTGTGGGATTTCTTTTAAGCGTCCACTCATTACTTGGCGCCCAAATGTAAATACCAACTCAACCCAACTACAAACCCTGTGATCTTCAATTATGACTTGCCTACAAGATATGCTAGTGCAGTAGTGGCACAAAGCTTGTGGGAATAACCAACCAATATCTGGTTTTAGTTACAGCCCATTCCATGAAATAGAGCCCATACCTGACACTGCTTGGGTGACTAAGAACCTCAGATTAGATAGCCATGGGAAATAGGGCAAAGCCACATATCATTATGCTAAAATCAAACCAAAACAAAACAAAAATGTAACATTTAAATGACTCTTAATGATATTCTGCTATACTCACTGATCAGTGCCTTTCTCAGCCATCATCAGAAAAGCTTCCTCCCACAGTAGATAGGAACAAATACACAGATCCACAGCCAGCCAATATGCAGAATAAGAGACCTTAGAACACTAAATGGGATGGCTTCATCACATTCCTCCTCTCAGGGCTCAGCAAACCCTGTGGAATAGGAGACAGAAACAGTGTAAGAGCCATCAGGAATGGCACAAAGGAAACAAGGCCCTTGAAAGAGGATCAATACATATATGACAGCGCTGAGCCACATACACAGGGCCTACACATGTCTTCATAAGATAGGGTCCCAGAGCTGAAAGGAGAAATGGATCCAAGCCCCAACCCATAAACCACAAGCTATCTCCATTTGATAACCAGTTGCGAATGAAAATTGTTTCTTCCAAGAGAGTCTCACTGGGGAAACCAACTACTCTTAAAGGTATGCTGCATGCCCACAGTAGACAGCCAACAGAAAACAAACTCAATTGTTGTTGAGATTCTTGATTATACTTTGTGAAGATGTGTCACTAAGATTGGTTTAGTAAAGACCTGAGTGGACAGTCGCTAAGCAGAAAGAGTTTGGGTGGTACTTCTGAGGACAAAAGGGACTCACGGAAAAAGAAAGGGGGAGTTACCAGCTGGACACAGAGGAAGCAGGACGTATAGTAGGAGAGGTAAAAGGCATGAGCAACATGGTAGCACATAAAATAAATGGGTTAATTTAACTTATAGGAGCTAATGGGACAAACCTGAGCTAAGGACAAGCTTTCATAATAAGTCTCCATATTTTTATTTGGGAGCTGACTAGACAGAGAAAGACTTGCTACACTCGATGACATCTTTAGATGTTCTTTGTCTTATATAATGTAAAAATATATGTATATTTACACCTACTACAAGATTATATACAATAAGAACAAGAAATTTTTCAAGACCGTCTTACCCTGTCTTGGCAAGACTTGACAATTCTGCTTATCCATTTCCGGATACGATGTATTTTGTCAGTGGTTGAGGTATTGGCACTTCCTTGCCCAAAGGCCGGTTTTGCCAAGAAGAAGACAAGCTCCAAGTCGAGTGTCTTTGGTGCTCAACAACCTCTTGGGAATGGATCGGTGTTTCCAGGAGCGATTATATCTCGCTACCACAGAACTCAATTAGATTAAATACAATTTTGTACAGCTCTTTGAAGAGGTTGAAGATTATCTATTTATACAGAATATAATATCTATGTATCTAAAAAACCTGATTAGTCTAACTATAAATATGACAAAAATAGATGACTATTGATCTATAATTCTTAATACTTAATCTAACTTAAAGACTAAGACAATAAACAACTGTGCAATAAATGAGGACAATGACCTCCAAATGTAAACAATGTACAAGTATCTTGATAAGAGGTATAACTGTGCACTACAATACGGTAAATATATATATTAATATATAAACAATATATAAGTATCTTAATCAGAGGTAGAAATGTACACTGCAATATGGTAAGTATATGTATATATATCAATACATAAAAATGTTTTAAACAGAGGTAGAAGCATGCATGCATACAATAGTCAACATAATTTAACTTTTTTCCATAAATAAGAATCTATACCAATGTAATTATCTATAAACAATAACTTACAAATACCAATCTATTATCTCATCATCCAATTTTCCCTCTTTTTTTTCAAAAAGATCTCTGAGCTTATAAAATTCCTCCCCCAGCCCTCAACCATATACCAATTATAATCAACCCCTAAATAATGTCCCTAAACCCGAGTACAAACTTTGCTGGGAGAGGGGACGTCATCCTCTAGAATTACTTCCAGCTGTCATGGGGGCAACATTCTTTCTAGGGGATCCTGTGAAAGTAAATTGATGGTTGAATTTCAAGATTAATGTCTGGTAGAATTGAAAAGAGTTTCTGAGTATTTTGTGGAGGTCTAGCCAGAAAGTTGTAAAAGATGTGCACCATTTCAGCTAACCAAGTTGGAACAGTCTTGACAGCTGGTACCCAAAACAGGTCTTGTAGTAGCGCTATCAGTATTATGATGTCATATCAACCAGGTGGAGTTGTTGTTATGAGGCCCCATCTTCTTCCTGGAAACTTCAAAGATTATGGCAGAAAAATTCATTGTTTATTGTGGAAAACTTAAACATTAATTATATAGACATATACAGATATATATTCAATGAAATGTACGATAGATATGAGGAAAAGCAAAGATGTTTTCTAAATTCCTTTTTCCCTTCTGTCCCATATCATGGCTCCCGAAATGAGACAAAATCTCTGAGTTTTTCTCTTAACAACAGGCTTGGAATTAGAGAGGAACTGAGCCAGAGCCCAACTCCAAAACTAGCTCTACATATTTATAAATATAAATACATACATACATATATTTTTAAGCTTTTTTACTTATGGGACATATTTGATTTTCTTGTTGATCCTTATTGGGTAGTAATTTTTTCCATCTGTCAGCATTTGAACATCCAGGGTCTCTTGAATTTTTTGAAGATGAGTGCTTGCTTTCCTGCAGAGATAAGAACAGAACTCTGCCCCCAATCCTATGTTTTTCTTACCACCTGTATGACTATCATCATTGTGGATGAGCTGTCATTTCTCCTATCCAAGAGGTTTCTCCTCTTCAAATTGAACCTTTATTAATTTTGATGATATCCACATTTTTTCTTCTCCTGTGGAAACAAGAGCAAAACCCCTTCCCCAATGCAGCACCATTACGGGGTCAGCACATCCTTGAAATAAACCGGTTGATTTAGTTCAGCAGACTTTTCCATTATCCAATGTCTTTATGGTGCTGTTGTCCCTTTCTCATTAGCATTAAGAAAATTCAAGTTTAATAAGGCATTATGTACTCTATTTCTGGGGGCATTTTCCACCCTTGTCTGTTTGTTTAACATATCCTTTATAGTTTGATTTGATCTTTCTATAACTGCTTGACCTGTAGGATTGTGTGGTATACCTGTAACATGCTTAATATCATAATAAGCAAAAAATCATTTCATTTTCCTAGAGACATAAGTTGGACCATTATCTGTTTTTATTTGTGCAGGTATACCCATGATGGCCATAACTTCTAATAAATGTGTGATTACTGAATAAGCTTTTTCTGAGCTTAAAGCTGTTGCCCATTGAAAGCCTGAATATGTGTTAATGGTGTGATGTACTTATTTTAATATTCCAAATTCTGAAAAGTGTAACACATCCATATGCCAGATTTCATTCCTTTGAGTACCCTTTGGGTTAGTCCCTGCAGGTAGCAGTGTTTGGTTATATAAAGAGCAAGTAAGGCATCCCTTTATAATCTCCTTAGCTTGTTGCCATGTAATAGAAACCTCTTTCTTTAAACCTTTGCTATTGACATGATGTTTTTTTATGAAATTCTGAGGCCTGCTACATGCTTCCAATCAATTATTGATCAATTTCTGCATTATGTTTTGCTAGAGAACCTGGCAGACCCGATGGGAATGGATGTGTGTTATGTATATCGGACAAAGCCTATTCATGATTATGTCTTGTACCTGGATAAACAATGAAGTCAACTCTGTATCATCTGGTATAAATTCAGCGGTTTCAATATGCAAGATAACTCTTTCTGCATATTGTGAATCCATAACTATATTAAGAGGTTCTTTAATATCCCTTAGCACCATAAGAATGGCATATAATTCTGACTTCTAGACAGAATTATAAGGGCTTTGTTCCACCTTACTCAATTTGTCTGATTTGTAACCTCCCTTCCATGATTAGCATCAGTATAAAATGTGCGTGCTCCAGTTATTGGAGCATCATGTACAATTCAAGGAAGAATACAAGAAGTTCTCTTTATAAGGTTAAGTCTATCACTTTTTGGATAGTTGCTATTAATTTCTCCCAAAAATTAGCACAAGCCATTTGCCATGGTTCATTGTCTTCCCATAACTTTTTTATTTCATCAGTAGTAAAAGGCACTATAATTCTGCTGGGTCTATACCTGGTAGTTGACGAAGTCTCAGTTTACTTTTTATAATTAATTCAGAGACATTTTCCACATAAGTTTTTAATTTTTTACTTGGTTTGTATGGTAAAAAGATTCATTCTAAAATAATATCTTCTCTCTGCATTAAAATCCCCATAGGAGAAATTCTGGAAGGCAATATGACTAGAATACAACCAAGATTTGGATTTATCCTATCCACATGTACCTCCTATAATTTTTCCTCAACCATTGTCAGTTCCTTTTCTGCTTTAGCTGTTAATTCTCTAGGACTATTCAAATCTTTATCACCATCTAAGGTTTTATTTAAATGAATTATTAGATCTGGCATTATCCCACAGCTGGTTGTAAACTGGAAATGTCTCCTAACAATCTTTCAAAGTCATTAAGAGTCCATAATTGGTCTCTCCTAATTTGTGCCTTCGTGTTCTAATTTGCTGTAAACCTATTCTGTAACCTAGGTAATTAACAGAATCTCCTCTTTGAATCTTTTCAGGAGCAATTTGTAATCCCCATTTAGGCAAAACTATCTTTATTTCCTCAAACATTTTTTCCAAAGTATCTATGTTTGAATCAGATAGCAAAATGTCATCCATGTAATGGTAAATTATAGACTTAGTGAATTGCCTAGGTATTATTTCCAATAGCTGTCTCACAAATTATTGACAAAGAGTTAGACTATTGAGCATCCCTGGGAGGAAAGTCCACTGGTATCTCCTAGTAGGTTGAGGAATTATTATAAGTAGGCACTGTGAAGGCAAATTTTTCTCTATCATTTTCTTATAAAGGGATAGTGAAGAAGTAATCCTTTAAATCAATAACTATAAGAGGCCATCCTTTTTGTAACAGAGAAGGCAGAGGAATTCCAGACTGTAGAGGGCACATAGGTTGAATAATCTTGTTGACAGCCTTAGATCTGTCACCATTCTCCATTTACCAGATTTCTTTTTACAACAAACACAGGAGATTTCCAAGGGCTAGTTGGCTCTTCAATATGTTGAGCATTTAATTGTTCTTGTACCAATCGTTCTAAAGCCTGCAATTTATCTTCAGCTAGAGGCCATTGCTTAACCCATATTGGCTTCTCATAGCCATTTTAAAGGTAGGACTGCTGGTACTAAAGGTTTGTTAGTTGCTTTATGTTCCTGTACAGCCTGAATGGCTGGTGTCCTTTGTACATAGTACCTTATTACATCCTTCCCAGAATTATGAGTCCCTGGGACTGCAGGAATGTTAATCTGGGTATTCCATTGCTGTAGCAAGTCACGGCCCCATAAATTTATTGCAATATCAGGTACATATGGCCTTAGCTCACTTCTTTACCTTCTGGCCCAATATAGTCAACCCATCTCATGCTTTGTTTAACTCAAGATATGGTTACAATTCCTAGTAGTTGAACATCTGCCTTATGAAGAGGCCAAATTGGATGCCATGTGCTTCCAATTGAGATGAGAGATGATACTCACATCTGCTCCTGTGTCTATCAAGCCAACAATCACAATTCTATTTGCACATATTCTCAGCTTTGGTCTCTGATCATTTATAGAAGTTTGCCAAAATATATGCTTCTTATTTCTTATTTGAATTTCGACTTATCCTCCAAATTTGAGCCACCATTTAGAACCTTATGGTCTTGCAATGAAGGTTCTAGAGTTTTTAATTTTCATGGTGTGACACATCCTCCATGGTTACTGGGAACAACTGGGCCACTTTTGGCTTGGGAGCCTGCAAGAGGCCCCTCAAGGAGTTTCCCAATGGTATCAGGTCGCCTTGTCTGTCTGTTGTTGATCTGCATTCATTGGTCCAATGTCTTCCTTTACTACACCTCCTACATATTCCTGAAGGCCGAGGTTTCCTATTCTTGCCATTCCCCGATGAAGTATTATTCCTAGAAATTCCTTGCCTGTGATCCCTTTTCAGATGTCCTAATTTACCACAATTAAAACATTTGGCAGGTTGATGTCTTCTCATTGCTTTGGAAATTGCTTCTCCTACACAGGATTCATCTTTGTAGTTAAACGTCTGAAAATTCATGGTATGCTGAATTTATTCATCCATAGGTGCTGATCTAGACCTTAAAGGCCCAATTATCTTTTTGCATTCTAAATTTGCATTTTCAAAAGCCAGCAATTCAAGAATTATTCATCTAGCTTCTGGGAGTAATCATGGGGCATAACCCTGACATTAGAAGCCCAAGTTCTTATCATTTCCTTAACAAATGTAGAGTGCAAACCATAAGTAATGATGGCATGCTTAATTTCCTATAGATCATTCATTCCTATTGGTGTCCATCTACCTTCTTTGGCTCCCTTTAGAAGTTGATGCTTTGTCAGAGTAAATTACAGGATATGTTGCTAAAATCCTGGGTAAACCAGTTCTGACAGCCGGTGGTGACAGTATATCCTGCCCTTGTGTCTTCTCACCCTGTTTATCAGCTTCAATAATTTCCTCAATCATTTCAAATTACTTCATCAAAATCTCTCATAGAGCCTGACTCTCCTGACCTGCAAATGTTTCTAGTGATTTCCCTATGGTATCAATTTTCTGGTCCCCATTCTGCACCTGTGATTGCAAGGTCTTAATGTTTCCTTTGAAAGATAACATCTCCTCCTTGAACTGCTCCTGGATATCATGTAAATTGCCATCCTTGAGGTATATTCTGTCTGTTACCTTATCAAAACTCTGTCACAACTTCTGAATGTCAAATTCAACAGCATGGACCCTCTCAGGTAAGTTCATATTACCCTTAGATATGGAGTCAATTTTGCCTATCATGGTTTTATTCCTATCAATTAGTGCCATATACTTCTACAATGATATAATATGGAGAAGAAAACTAAAATGTAATAACCAGTAAATTGAGGTAATCCATAGGCATATAGGCCTCTTGTGATTTCTTCCATAGTGGCATCAAAAACCGTGGCAAAAGTCCCATTAGAAACAAAATGTGCCATTTTACCTGTTAACCAGCAGATAGCACTGTTTCTGAATCAGGACCGGAATCAATGTAAAGGTGACAAAAGCGGTCCTGTTTTAGTCTCTGCCTTGGTATTTGTTAAAGACTGGGAAATATGAGTTACTCAACAAAGTAAATTGAATTAAATCAATTCCATACATGGAACCAGAAACCCAGAATCCAGGGGTAGAGAACAGCAACTTAAAAGCCGCATAAGACTCCATGTAACAAAGAGTTGCCCCAAGGAGTTGCAGCATTTGGCAACTGCTTGTACTCTGACTCACGCTGCTTAAGCACAGCACTGCACAGGGGATTTAAAAACCACTCAGAAAAGATTAAACCAGGTGGGCAGAGACTGTCCGAGCCAATGGATCCTGGGAGGCATGGAGTTTAAATCCACATCGGAAAGCAAATGATAGAGTGTGTGGCGACTTGAAGCCACTCTGAGGCGTGTAAAGAATTGCAGCAAGTAACGCCACTGAGCGAGATTCTATATTAAACTGCTGGCTCCACACACAGGCTCCAGCTGAGGGAGGCCTCCTGCCAAGCCAAGAAGGTGGCAAGCAGCCAAGCCAGGGGTGGGGGGATGGCATAATTCACAAAACAATCCCACACCAGTTTGGAATTATGATTAATAAAAGGGTTATTTATTTAAAGGAAAAACTTACAGATTGCCATCCTAGAATCAGCCCTCTGCATGACCAGGAAAGGAGTCTAGTAGCTGGAAGTGGAGTCCAAAGCAAGAAAGAAAGCACACGGCTACTGCTGCGTTTTAAAGCAAAAGAGACCAGGCCCAAGTGGGCCAGTATCTTAGAGGCTATTGGCTGAAGGAACAGAAGGAGCTCCCAAGAAGTGAAGGGAGGGGAAATAATAATCAGGATATAATGTGTGGGGGAAATCTATTTTCAATAAAGTGAGAAAGATTTTTAAAAATAAATCTTTATTTAAAAAGTGGAAGAATAAAAAAAGGATCATAATGTTAATCTGAAAGACTGACTAATGAAATTAATTGAATGATAGATATAATGAGAAAATTAGTACAGATATTTTATATAATTCAAAGACATATAGTGTGAATAAAAAAATAAAAGCCAAAATAGTAGCACCATATTATGTGTGATATGTTCCTCATAATAGCTCCATGGACAAAGGGCTGTATTTCAGAAGTCTGCTGAAGGGAAATTTAGCCAAGTGAGATGAAAGGAAAATGATCAACAATTGCCCCTGATTTGCTTTCTTGAAGGCAGGAATGAGAATAAGTGGGAAAGATGAACCAACAGCTTATTTTCTCCTTTATTTCATTTGCAGACAGCCAGTAATGTAACTTGATTAATGACAGCTCAGAGAAGAACAGGTCCATATATATATATATATGAAAAAATGTGAAACGTGTACCGTTGTGATTAAAAACAAATGATGAATAACTACAAACTTCTATTTAAAAATGAATTGTCAAATAAGTATCCAAAGGAGAGAATTCCAAAGAAAGAAGAGAAGAGATGGCAAAAACAATAAAATTGGTTTTTTGCTAGAAAGAAAAAACAATGCATAAAGACTGTGTATGGAGCTGAAAATACAGAGTTCTCACATGCACTAAACCCTGGGTCTACTCAACTATTGCAGAGTCAGGAGAGGAGTGTTGAAAAACTATATGGTCAAGGTTCTTTAGATAGATCCTTAAAATTTAGTATATTTAAGAAAAGAGTTATTAAGTTGGATTTTAAAAACTACTCATGGGATAAAATTGAAATAGATTAACATTTTAAAAATGTTTTTTAGATTTATTTTACTTTATATGTATAAGTACTTTTACTACATGATTGTTTGTATACTATGTGCATGCCTGATATCTGCTGAAGTTGGACGAGGGAATCAGATGTCTTAGAACTGGAGTACAAATGATTGTGAGTTCTCATGTGTAAGCTAAGAACAAAACCCAGGTCCTCTAAAAGAGCAATAAGTATTCTTAACTAACTAACCATCTCTCCAGTCCCAACTAAGATATTTAATAGTCACAATTATTATTTAAAATGATATTTTGGCTTAATGAGATGGCTTGGTCAATAAAGGCACTTATCGCCATACCCTGACCTGAATTTGATCACTGGGACCCACATGGTGAAAGGAAAGAATCAAGTCCTTTAGCCTAGATATCTGCTTCCCTGCTACTCCCCAAAATTGAAACCTTCACACTGGGTGTGGTAACATATACCTGTTCATTCATTCTCTCAGATGAAGAAAAATGATATTCAGGAAGTCAAGGGTGTCCTGTGGTATATAATAAACTTTAGACCAGATTGAGCTTCATGAAGGCCTTGTCTAAAAGCAACAACAAACTCACTTTTCTAACATATGAATTGTAGTCTCTGTTCAAACTTTTCATCAGAATGTAATATCCCTGAAGAACTGCTTCAGTGACTCTTTTCACATAAAGGTTTTATGAACTTCAAAGTAAGACTGATGGACTTTTGACACTTCCTCCACATTTACATGTGAATTTATGGGGTAGATTATTGACAATTTCAAATATACTGTGTTAGATAAATTTATAAGAAGTGGCTATCCTAAATATTAATTATTATAATAATTTACTTATCATGTAAAAAATGATAACTTTAAAGTAAGTCTGTCTTCCACATTACTTATCAACCACCCCTTCCTTACTACAAGGAACCTAAAGGTATTAGGTGATTTAGTAACCTGTATCTGTGATATGATTTGCCAAGGACATTTTTTGACTTTCAAAATGAACAACTGCTATTGTTTCCACAGCCACCCACTCAGTGAACATGAGGTGAGTCTAAATACAACATTACATAGCCCTTTTTCACAAACATTTAGCCATCTCATAAGAGTGCGTTTTCTCTGGTAACAGGGAAAGTGAGTGATGATTTTAGTTCTAATATTAAAAGCGTGCCCCTTAGGAGTTCTTTTTGTCACTGTAGCTCTTAAACTATTATGAGAGAAGGCCACAATATTTATTTTGCCTACATACTCCAGAGGATTTTTTTCATGACATTCTGGTTGAGTGTAAGAAGATCTGAGACAACATTTTGTGCACAAATTCTCATTAACAGCTAATTATCAGAATAGATTTTGAAAACACTAAGATGCATACATTTGCTTTGCTTTTCTCAGAATGTTATGGTTTTCTTTTGGATGTAAAAATACTTAAACCCATAGCTACTTTTCTTATTGATGCAAAATTCCACACTTTAATAATCAAAATGCAAACAATAATATGTTTATGAGTGACCACTAGAGCATTTTAAATCATGTAAGAAAATTTTTTAAAAAAGTAATCCATGACACAGAATGGGGAAATGAAGGAACTAATTGAACTGGGATCCTCTGACCACAGATTGGACTGCAATTAAAAATTACTTCAGGCACTAAAGGACTGTCCATACCTGTAATTGCTTTCAACAGGGAGGGCTGCCCCCCACACACTGTGACTCCAGCCTCTGCCACAAGAAGTAGGGAAAAAAAGATAGAAATTGGAAATAATCTTGATATAAGTAAAAATGAAAAAATATTACAAAAAAAATGAAATGAAGAGTTGGGTTTTATGAAAAGATTAACAAGATGGGCAAACTTTCACCCAAATCAACCAAAAGAATGAAAGATTAATACCCAAAATAATCAAATCAGAGACAAAGAAGGAAATATTACAGCAGACATCAATACAATCCAGGACATAGTTCCAAAACCTTTACTCCATGAAATTAGAATATCTAAAAGAAATGGGTGAATTTTTAATGCATATGACATACTGATGTTAAAACAAGAATCAATAAGCAGATCCAGAACCAACAATGAAATGGAAAGAACAATAAAAGAAATCCTCTAAACAATAAAGCAAGAACAACAACAACATCAAACCTCAGATGCCCCCCTCTGGTGTGGAATTTTTCTCTGTGTGTTGTGACTACTATTGGTTAATAAAGAAGCTGCTTTAGACCTATTGCTGCACAGAATAGGGCAAGGCAAGAATTCCAAGCATATAGAGGAGGAAAGAAGGCAGAGTGAGAGAGAAGCCATGTAGCCACCACAAAAGACAGACTTTGGAAGCTGAATGGAACCTTGCCAATAGGTCACAACCACATGGCAATACACATATTAATAGAAATGGGTTAACTTAAAAAATAAGAACTAGTTTAAAAAAAAAAGCATGAGCTAATAGGCCAAGCAGTGTTGTAATAATATAGTTTCTGTGTGATTAATCTGGGTCTGGGTGGTCAGGAAATGAATGAGTCATCTCTGCCTACACCCTCCCCCTGCCCTGCAAAACAATCAGGTCCAGGTCCAGACAGATAGATTTGCAACAGAATTCTACCAGACCTCTATGGAAGAACTAAAATAAATGCTTCTCCAGCTACTTTATAAAGTAGTAGAAGAGAGAATGATTCCAAGTTCTTTTTATGGATCTAGCATTACACTTGATACTTAAACCAGATAAGACACAAGAACAACAAAAAGAAAATAGTAGTTCAGTCACCCTGATAAGCATAGATGCAAATATTCTCAATAAAATACTTAAAAACTGATTCAGAAACATATAAAAATGGTCTGTCACCTGCGGATCTAGAGAAATCACTCCACGGGTAATAGAACTGGCAGCTCTTACAGAGGTTCCAATTCGGTTCCCAGGAACAACATGGTGAATCACAACTATGTGTAACCCCAGTTCTTGGGGAAGCAGTGCCCTCTTCAGACTGTGCCAATGCCAGACATACACATGGGGAACATATATACCTTCAGGGAAAGCATCAGTATACATAAAAAGTTAAAAAAATACTTAAAAGGTATTATCTAGCATGGTCAAGTTAGCCTCATCCCAGAGTTACAGACCAGTTATATATATATACATATATATATATGTCAATAAATATGATCTACCTCATAAATATGCTAAAGGACAGAAACACCATGATCATTTTCCTAGGTGTAGAAAAGATCTTTGACAAAATCCAAAACCTCTTCATGATAAAAGTCAAGGAAAATTGAGGAACACAGGGGACTCATCATAATATAATAAAGACAATATACAAATCCATGGTCAATATTGATGGGAGACCTGAGAAAGTCGCATCCTTAGGTAAGAAGCTGATGAGGAAGAAATAGTCAAATTTTGCAGTGTGGGCAAACAGCCTGTCTCAGACTTCCATTTTTCCAGGAGATGATCCTACATCCACAATCAGGCTGACAGCACTAACTGAATACTGTGTGCTTAAATAAAGAGTGCTTCAATTTTTCAATAGAATCTATTAAAGAAACCCCAACCACCTAATATGTAGACTTGTGGGTTCCAACACTAAAAATGTACCTGAAATACAACTCGTGGACTGGGCTTAAGGCTCCGAGATCATTTGAAAGAGCTGGCAGCGATGGTGGAGGGTGGACTGGGATGAGGGGAGGGAGGAGATACTTTTGGGTGTATTGTATGAGAAAAGAATAAAGGTAGGGAAAAAGAAAAAGAAAGAGGAGACAGACAGATTGTAAGAGCCAGAGAATCAGGGAGATTGTGTCTCCTGGCAATGTCAGAAGCTACTTACATGAGTTTCATCAATGTCATTCCCTAAGTCCAAGCTGAACAACAACAGTAAATCTGCTAAAGTGAATAGGGAATGCCCATGAGTCTTCAGCCATATGCAAAGAACTACAGACAACTAAGGAATTCTCTGAGCAAGAGAAACAGTCTTTCCCTAGAAAAAGCACTCCAACTGCTTATCTTAAATCCAATAGTCAGTATAAAAACATACAAGTGTGTAACATTATATAGACTGAACAGAATGCAATTATGGATGTAGGAGAGAGAGAAAAAGCCAATTAATGAAAAAGGAGGCCGTGAGATTGAAAGATGATGTGGGATTCCCTCTGTATGCTGTGAATACCATTGGTTAATAAAGAAACTTTCTTGGCCTGATAGGGTAGAACAGAGTTAGAGAGGGAAAACTAAACTGAAGGCTGGGAGAAAGAAGGTCTGAGTCAGAGAGAAGGCATGGAGCTGCCACCAGAGACAGATGCACTGAAACTTTGCTGGTAGGTCACAACCTCGTAGTGATGCACAGATTAATGGAGATGGGTTAAATTAAGATGTAAGAGTTAGCAAATAAGAAGCTAGAGTTAATGGGCCAAGCAGTGATTTAATTAATACAGTTTCTGTGTGGTTTTCTAGGAGTCTGGGCAGCTGAGAAAAGAACAAGTGGCCTCCCTACTACAGAAAGAATACAAGGAGGCGTATCTGAAAGGCTTTGAAGAAAGGAAAAAGAAGGGAAAATGATGTAGATATTATATATAATTTTTAAAGAAGCATTTTGATTTACAATGAAAATTTGTGTGGGACATGAAAAGGAATTGAAGGGACATATTTGTGGGTGTCTTTGTTATCAAAATATGTAATATCCAAACATGAAATTTGGTGTAGGAGTGTCCTCAGGGATGATTTGGGAGTCCCCTCTGTGTGCTGTGATTACCATTAATGAATAAAGAAAACTGCCTTGGCCTTTTGATAGGGCAGCCCTTAGGTGGGCGGAGTAGATAGAAGGGAATGCTGTGAGAGAGAAGGCAGTAGAGCAGACGCCATGCTTCTCCAGCACAAGATGGACAATGGTTAGACTCATGCCGGTAAGCCACGACTCGTGGTGACACACAGATTATTAGAAATGGGTTAAACAAATATGTGAGAGTTAGCCAATAAGAGGCTAGAGCTAGTGGGCCAGGCAGTATTTCAATAAATACAGTTTCCGTGTAATTATTTCAAGTACGCACCGGTAGCTGGGCGGGACAGAACAAGGGGCCTTGCGCCGGGAACACAGCCCGAGCCCCACATTACTACAGATTGGCGCCTCAGTGTGGACTGAATCCACCTAAAAACCTGAGATGGCTTAAAAAAGAGAGAGTTTAACACAACTTTTTGCTGGTTGCGTGCTGCAGAGAGATTTCCTGATTCGGCAATACAAAATAGCAAAAAAAAAAAAGGTGCGCGATTTTAAAACGCGGCTTCCTGGGCCCTGCTGCTGGTGCAAACTCCAGCTACGGAGCATTTGTGGGCCCGGATGTTTGTGTGCCCGCTCGGGATCGGGAAGAAAGTAGCTGAGACCATGCCGTGGCTCAGCTCTTCCTGCCTGGGCAGACAGCGGGATCAGGCTTAGTCAGGCGGGAGAGCATGGTGGATTTCCGCAGCCATTAAGGCTGAGCACGGCTCAGAGGAACAAGCGCCTCCGCCATGTTGGACTGGGCAGAGCAAGCAGGCAGTACCTGTATTTGACCTGAGATTGTTACAGCTTAGATTCTTAAGAGTTTAGCATTTTAAAAACGCAAAGCGAAACTGTTCCTGTACATTGAAGAATTATAGATTCACAGTAGGACATATTCAGACATAAAAGACCTCTAAATGGGTCATACTGTTAGATAAAATACGTAGGCTTGGGAGAAAAAAG